>SZYD01001045.1:0-41727 GCA_009363875.1 Mikania micrantha | reverse complement strand
TGAAAACACTTTATAATAATCCATTTTCTTGAACACATCCCCGATTGTGAATAAACTAATCAAACATAAATGTTCTTAAACTTATAATTTCAATTTTAACTAATTTGATCATGCAAAAATAAAGCAGAATTTCTTTTTGAAAATAACAAAATAGAAAACAATTTGAAATTGTTCAAAATCTTGGAATCAAGGTTGATACTTACGTATGCTCAAATGATCCAGAAAATGAACTAAACAATACTTTAAGATTAAGCTTTTAACAATCAGTTCGATATTTTCATATACGCGGAGATTGTCCAAATCTTAACCAAAACCAAGAAAACAAATTTGAATCGTTTAAAGCTATAACAATTAGGTCGATACGTAAGTATACGCAAAGAATGTTCCAGCTTTAAACTAAAATAAAAGAAAAACAAAAATCAGAATTTCTTTTAAAAATTAAACACATGATCAAACTAGTACTTTGACTTTTTGTTCAAGACATTTTGTCAGAAAAATTACCACTCTTTCAGGACAAAAACTAAGTACTGTATTCTAAGCATTTGTTTCTTATAAAGTATAATCAAAACTTTGTTTAAACTTATCTTAACATAGTGATAAACCTACTAACACATCATTCTTAGTACTTATAATTACTTTTATATTTTTAATAACACATACAGATATGTTTCCAAATACAAAAAATGTGCTATCATTTCTCATTAGGTCGATCAATTTCTCAGATTTTTAATTTTTTCATGTTTTTGTATTTTTGGTTTTTCAAATGTTTTTGTATTTTTCAAAATTTTCTCCTAGTAAAAAAAAAAAACACAAAAGAAAAAAAAATAAAAAATCTGATGTTAATTCAATAAAAAATGATTACGAAGGAAGTTGATTGTTGATTACCTCACCCATGACCCTAATCCCATTTAATTTGAGTAAAATACTCAAAACATTGTTTGTCAAAGGCCTTGGTGAAGAGAAGGTATGCCCTTTGGTCGTTTGTGTGTATCTTCACCACATCAATCAGTTTCTTTTCATAACAGTCACGTATGAAATGAAACCTAATATCAATGTGCTTGGAACGTGAATGATACACTGGATTCTTGGTAATTGCAATGGCAGCCTCATTGTCTACATGAATTGGGGTAGATAGAAAATTCAGTCCATAGTCTCTCATCTATTGTTGTATCCACAAGACTTGGGAACAACAACTGGCAGCAGCTACATATTCAGCTTCACATGTAGATGTAGCAACAGATTGTTTGCTTCTTGCACTGCCAAGAGACTAATCTCTCCCCCAGAAATTGTGCACCTCCGGTAGTTGATTTGGAATCAGTCTTGCATCCTCCATAGTCTGAATCACTATAAGCATGAAAGGAATAGTTATCATCCTTAGGATACCACAGACCAGTGTCTGGTGTTACCCTTCAGATAACGTAAAATCCTCTAGACTGCAATCAGATGAGAAACTTTAGGCTTTGATTGATAGCGAGCACATATACTTGTAGCGAATACAATATTCGGTCTTGAGGCTGTCAAATACATTAAGCTCCCTATCATCCACGATATAATGTAGCATCAATTAACTCCCCCTTAAGATCAGGCTCAATCCCGTGATTGGGCTGAATGGGCATGGAAATGGGTTTACAATCAAGCATGCTAAACCGTTTTAGCACATCTTGAATGTATTTGGTCTGATGAATAAAAATGCCATCATCAGTCTGATCTATTTGTAAACCCAAAAAGAACTTAATGTGACATAACACTCATCTCGAACTTCTCAATCATAACCTCTTTAAATTCCAAGCACAACTGTTCATCAGTAGACCCAAAGATTATGTCATCTACATAGATCTGAACAAGGAGAATGTCCTTGTCCTTTTCCTGATAAAACAATGTTTTGTCTATCTGACCCCTCTTGAACCCGTGTTTAAGAAGGTGAGTCGAGAGAGTCTCATACCAAGCTCGAGGAGCCTGATGAAGACCATACAGTGCTTTGTCAAGGATGTATACCTGATCCCGGTGGATCGGATCCTCAAAGCCCGGTGGCTGACAAACATACACTGTCTCCTTCAAAGACCCATAAAGGAATGCAGGCTTAACATCCAGTTGAAAAACTTTAAATTTCTTGTGGGCAGCAAAAGATAGAAATAATCTAATCGCTTCAAGCCGCGCCACAGGTGCAAATACCTCGTCATAATCAATTCCTTCTATCTGTTTGAACCCTTGAACAACCAAACGCGCCTTGTTTCGAACAATCACGCCTCTATCGTCTCGCTTACACTTCAACACCCACCTGGTGCCAATCTTCTTCTCACCTTTTGGCAAATCCACTAAATGCCAAACTCCCAGTTTCTGAAACTGATTAAGCTCCTCTTGCATGGCCTCCACCCAGGCAGGCTCACGCAGGGCTTCAGTTACAGATATAGGCTCAATCTGAGAAACAAATGCAGAATGCATCCATAACTATTGAGTCCCATGATTTCGCTCCAACTCGACATACAAACTCTCCTCGTTTGTAAGTTGCCTTCTCGTCTGTACTCCAATAGACGGATCTCCAATAATCTGCTCAACAGGATGATTCACATGAACTCTGGACACTGGCACTTGCGGGACTCCAACACCATGATCAAGATTTGTGATATTCTGATCTTCATCTTGATCTTGAGAAACCGCATCTTCAAAAACATCCTGATCATCCTTCGATGACCAGTCATCATTAACTGCTTCAAAAATGCCTTCCTCAGTTGGATGATTATCATCAACCTGATGAGAAACTCCTTGATCTTCATAATTTTGTAAGTCATATAACATCTGCAAAGAGATTTCATCATCAGTAACATTAGGAGACAAGTTAAAAGACTCGAAAAGTTTATCATAATCGAATAACCAATTTGGACCTTTGCCTTCAGGTATAGGTGTATGTCTTTGAACATCCACATTATACCAGAGTTCCACAACACCCGTGCGTTTGTTAAACACACGTTTGTTGGGTAGACTATAGCCAAGAAAGAAACCTTCTTCAACCTTAGAGTTGAATTTAGCATCTTTCTTGAGCATGGTACAAGGAGCCCCGAAAGGTTCCAAGTGTTCCAAATTTGGTTTCCGATTCTGAAGAAGTTCATAACAAGTCTTGTTATGTCTTTTGACTATCAGCACTCGGTTGAGGGTAAAACAGGCGGTCGCTACGGCTTCACTCCAGAAAGTAATGGGCAGCTCCGAATCAGCGAGCATCGTTCGAGCAGACTCTATCAATGTACGATTCTTCCTTTCAGCTACACCGTTCATCTGTGGTTCATACGGTGCACTAAATTGCTGCTGGATGCCCTTTGAATCACAAAATGCTTCCATGTTCTGATTCTTGAATTCTGTCCCATTGTCTGATCGAACACGCCTAACCCCCAACTTGTACAAAGTCTCCAATCTGTTTACCAACAAAACAAAATTTTCATAAGTTTCAGATTTAAACTTTAAGAACATTACCCATGAAAATTTAAAAAAATCATCGGTCACAACAAAACAATATGATTCACCACCAATACTCTTCACATTAATCGGTCCAAACAGATCCATGTGAAGTAGTTCCAATGGTTTATCAATAGAAAACACTGTTTTGGACTTATGTGACCTCCTTTTCTGTTTACCCTTCTTACAGGAAACACACACATCAGGTAATTTGAAATGTTTAACAGGTACACCATCAACCAAGTGATTGTGCACAAGATGATTCATCTTTATGATGTGTATATGACCCATTCGCCTGTGCCAAGACCGAGTATCCTGCTCAGTGGCCTTCGACACCAGACACGTCTCAACTTTGTTTACCGTCTCCGCATTAGCCATGTCTAAGACATACAAATCTTTACACCTGTCAGCTGTCATCAAAATCCAGTCATCTGGAATCTTAATTCCTTGTTTGAGCACATAGCATTTCTTATCATCAAACAAACCTTATAACCTTTATCACCTATCTGCGACACACTCAAAAGATTATTAGTTAACTCCTTGCAGTAATTCACATTGTCAAAGGAAACTTTACCATTAGTCAAACTACCACTCCCGGTAATCTGACCACCTTTGTCACCTGCAAAGTTAACATAACATCTGTTCATCTCACGAAAATCTTTCTACAAACTGATCTCTCCTGTCATGTGCCGTGAACATCCACTATCAACAATCCATCGACTGTTGATATGGCCCGTGAATGCCACCTGCACCATAAATTAAAATAAAAAATGATCAGTACCAAAAGGGATGACTCCCGCCATTCCGGCGTTGAGTCTCCCCGAACAGCCTCCTGCCATTCGATCTCGATGAACTACTTGAAGACCCTTCTTCCAAGTATTCATCCTTCCTCACAAAAAATCGATCATCTGACCTGGGTCTGGATTTCCAAAAAGAATTAGAATTAACATTTTGTTTTGAAAATCTTTTAGAAGATAAATTGTCATAAAATTCATCATCAGATGATGATGTCTTTTTCAAAACTCTTTTAACCTTTTGTTGGTTTTCAAAAATTGTCTTTTATGAAACTTGTCCTCCTTGACCCATACACACTCAGGATCAAATTTTCTGAGTATTTTCATCTCCTCTTCACTAGGCTTTACCCTCCTAGGACTCCCACCAGAATGGATCACATGACTGTCATTAACAGAAGATTTCTTCTTGACCTTGTGATTTGGACAATTGACTGAAATATGTCCTTTTCCTCCTCAAGTAAAACACTGTCTTGTTTCACGTGGAGTAAAAGTATGAAATCAGTTACAAGTATCCAAATCACATTCGGCAATGACATGACCCACTTTCTCGCATCTGTAGCATTTCCTTGATGACACAGTCTTTGGTTTTAATTCATCACACCTTTTAGATGAACCAAAAGATTTGGATGCTACAGATGGTGATGAAACCTTATTTTTCAAAACCGTGGCTTTTGTCTTGACATTCTTTTGAGAAATCTTTGATTTGCCCTTGATCCCATCCCCACTTTGATTAACTTTGTCAACAACTTTGACAAACTTCTTGTCAATCTGTTTAGAAAATTTCTCTTGTTTTTGACAAACTTTGCTTGACTCTCCTTTTTGTGTAGTAGAAGACTCAACAAACACAATTGGCTTTAGAGTAGAATTAGTCTTGACTTTTAGACTTGGTTTGAAAACAGGCTTTTGTTTAACCACTGTTTTCCCAGCTGATTTTACTTCAGATTTTGGTTTCTGGAAAACTGGACTTATCTTCTCAACATTTTTAGCTTGTTGATGACCAATCATTCTTAGAATATCCTCTGGATATTCTAAATCAGTGATGTCCTCAATGATAGGAGCATCATTATTAGCAAATTCACTCTCATGAGATGGTGAACTTTCCATATCCTCAGACACTTGATCAGACACACTTTCCTTTAAAGAAACTGGATTAACTTCCAATTCTGGATCAAATTGTGGTCTTGATACATAACTTTGAGGATTTGGCACAGCATGAAAACCAATACCAGAAGTATTACGCGAAGATCTTTGCATAGAAGCAAAGTAATCAATGACATATTCTGAATTCTGGTAGTTTTCAAGCTTGGCTTTGTTTAACTCAGCTTCAGATTTTGCAGCTGATAACTCTACTTTCAACTTCTGAACTGAATCCAAATGCACATAAACAACATGATTATTCTGTAAAACCTTGATTTTCAAATCTTTGTTTTCTTTAGCAAGATCAGTTATCTTTTTGTCAAATGCTTTTTCTTTTGAAATCAACTTTTTGTTGGCTTCTGTGCATTCTCTCAGATCAGAAGTTAACTGAGAGTTCATCTCTTTCAGTCTATAAATCATCTCAAGCAGATCATTATGTACCTCATTCACCTCATCAACTTCTCTTTTCCTTTGCTAGATTCTTCTTCCAATGAAGCCATGAAAGCACCCATAAGATCTTCATATTGTTTTCCCCAGTCATAGCCCTCATCAGCTTGACTTACAAGTGCTTTAGAAGATGATTCTTCAGATTTCTCTTTTTTTTTATGATAATCTTCTTTAGGCTTGAATGGATTCAGATTTCCCTGCTTCTTTGGATTCTTGCATTCTCTTCCAAAATGACCAAGTTCACCACAATTATAACACTGTGTAGATTTTGGATTGAATCCAAATTTGGTATTTCGGTCAAAGGTGAATTTCTTCCCGGTCTTCTTCTCATATCTATTAATTCTGCGAATAACACTCGCCAAAGCCCACTGTGTGTCTATCAATTCCATCCCATCTTCATCAATTTGTGCATAATCTTCAAAAGTAAGATTTGCATTTCCAATTCTTCCAGCCACCTGTTCATCATAAGCACTTACTACACACGACAAAATAGACATATGGTCTTTAACTGCTTCAACTGTCACTTTTCCCAAATTTGTTGTGTTAAGCTGCACTGGAGGTGGTGTAGACTCAGACTTTTTCTCATTGATAGGACAATGTGAACTAGAACTTGATGACACCGAAGAACTCTGAGTAGCTTCAGAAGTCCTAGACACGAAAGCAGTCTGTATCTTTGCAGATGCTGCAGGTGGTGTAGCAACAGAACCACCATATAGAGAAGGATCTTGTGTGACATTTACACGTCTCGCTTTACGTTTGTCCTTCATTTCTTGTTCCTCCAGTTTCTGAATAAACTCTACCAATGTCAGTCCATGTAGGTTTTCTCTCAATATGAGCACCAAAGAATTCCATTTATCAGGTAGTGCATCAGCCAGACAATCAATCTTCTCATCCTCTGAATACTCAATGCCATATTTTCTCACTTCAGTCAACAAGTGTCTGTATCTGGCGATTAAGGCATCAAGAGTGTCATTTCCAATGATGTTAAAATTTTCAAACTCTTTTCTGATATCTGTAGCTTTCATTTTCTTCAGATTTGTGTTGCCTTCAACTCTTCCCTTTAATGCATTCCAAAGACTGTAAGCAGTCTTGTGTTCATCAAACTGATGCAGAATTTGATTTGGAATGGCTTGACTTAATAACCAATAAGCTTTCTTCTCTGAGTCATATTTTTTCCTCTCATCTACATCTAGTCTTTCCAAGAGTTGAAACAAATCAGTACCCACTACCCTTGGTCTTTCATAAGGTGATATAATTCCTTCCCATAAGTTTGTATCTGTGCCATTTAGATGAGTCTCAAATCGTCCTTTCCAACTGTCATAATCAGCTAAATCCAATAGCTTTGGCACTTTATTTGTACTACCCACTTCATTCTCACTGATTAAAATGCTCTGAAGTTTGGAGTTCTGGCTTGCCATCGCCACGTACATGTCAGACATAATTTCTGAGTTGATAAACAGCGAACCTTTTCAAAAATATCACTGGCCGAACCTCAGACGAACCTCAGCCGAACCTATGGACAAAAATTTGTCTTAGCCGAACCTCTAGACGAACCTCAGCCAAACCTCTGGACAAAAAACTGTCTTTTGAGCAACGAACCTTTGAGCAGCGAACCTTTGAAACTCATGAACCCTTACATAGACGAACTCAGAAACTGACGAACCTTGAAACTGGCGAACCTTTAGTTCAAACGAACCCTCAGCCGAACTAAATCTCACGAACCTTCCAACAAAGACGAACCTTTAGCGAATCTTGTTCACGAACCTCAGACGAACTATGAACAGTACTCAGCGAACCTCAGACGAACTATCACTCAGATCTTGCCGAACCTTGACAGAATCTTTGCCGAACCTTGGCCGAACACGTGCCGAACCTTAGGCGAACTATCAAACGAACCCTCTGAAAAACCTTCTAATAGCGAACCTTTCTGTTCAGCAAGTCACAGGTTCGTCCCACGAACCTGTAGCGCAGAATTTGAAAATTTTGGGAGGGAAACCTTCCAAAACATCAAAAAATCCGTCCAAATCTATACCAAAACACCTCCAAAACTTCAATTGTTGTAATTTAACAACAATTGATGATGAAAACAGTCTCAAATCACCAGAAAATCGATCAAGAAGAAAAAATTGGATCCATCAAATGTCTTCAAATCTTCAATTGCTTAATTTCTTTGAAATTGTAGTGTAGAACCTCAACCAAACGCTCTGATACCACTGTTGGTTTGGTTGAAACCGATCAGGATCGAATACGAAGTCCTACTAACTATCAACTACGTGCTGAATCCATAGTCAATATGTAGAAAATCAAAGAACACAATCAATTTAATAATCAACTCTTGTATTATCAACAAATGATTACAAGACTTCACTCAGAAAACACAGATCTCACACAGAGAAAATCTCAGAAGTTCTGTCCAAAGTTCTAAAAGTTCTACTCAAAAACAGACAAACCTTCTATTTATACAAAACCAGACCAGCGAACCTTTTCTGGTAGCCGAACCCTTGGTTTGCCTGCCGAACCCTAAGGTTCGCTGGACGAACCCTTAGGTTCGCTGGACGAACCTATGATATCCTACCAAAAGGTTCGCCGAACCTTCTCAAGGTTATAGGTTCGCCGAACCTATCAAAACAATAGGTTCGCCAACCTGCCAAGGTTTGTGAGCCAAACGAACCTATGGCAAACCTTTAGCCGAACCTTCTCTAAAACTCAAAATAAATACAACTTTTGAATAGCAAACAATTACAAATGTGTACTAACAAATCATGTACGTAAATGCGTGTAATACTTGTTATATAAATTCAATATGAAACTATTCCAGCAACATTGTTTGAAATCAGTATTAAACAATCAGAATTATATCTGACAACATGAATCAGTAATGTGAATGTTAGTAGGATATGATTATGTGTAAATGTATGTTATGGTGTACAAATCAAAACAATAACGGACCTCATTACGTGAATATTAAACTGATAGTGTATTTGTGTGGGTGACGATTCTCACAAATATATCTGTTATTTTAACGTTCTGAATGATATCTTATAATTAGAAAATCATCAACTTGGAATGTACAGTTTTCATCGTGTTCGTACGGATGACGATCTGTACAAATACTCGGGAAAACAATGCGATCAGAGAAAACAGTTAAAATAAACGTTTTCAAAATTTTATAATAAATAAATAAATAAAATATATTTAGTTAGTTTATTAGGAATTACCACATAAAAAGGATTTAAAAATGTTTATTTTTATAACGTTATGTAACGTTACACGAAATTACGAAAACGAAGTGGTTAAATGAAACCGAGCGAAACCGAACGAACACGAACACACCCGAATTATGTATGACATTAAAAGCCTTATTAAATGCCATAACCCTTCTCCAACCACCTCACACACTCTCTCCCTCTCTCTCTACTCGGCTCTCTCTCTCTCTCTCTTTACTTTCTCTCTCTAAATTCAAAAACCTAAATCCTTCATTACTCAACCAAATATAGTGATTTTGGTGACAAAACGACCACATCAATGAGTAGATCATGAAATTACAAAGGATCGAGGCTTTGGATCAACAAAATCGAGGTAAAATTGAGCAAGAAGTTTCGGTTTTTGGGTTTTGTTACTATTCTGGCGAGCTAAACGTTAAAACCGATTTTAGCCCTTCAAAACCCATAGGATTTGCACGAAATTGAGTTAGAACACATGGAGCATGTTGGAATAAGGTTTAGAAGGGTTGAAATGGGCTGGAAAATCGATGTGAATAGTATCGAAGCTGGGAAGGGGAAGAACAATAGTATCGAAAACCCCGATCATCAACAACTCAAGTTTTCATCGACACTTCTAAGGTCGATGGGTTAGAATCGATGTCATCTGGTCTAAGATGTCAATATCAATGGTCTCCAAAGGAATCACATCATGGGACCATCGATACTAATAGTATCGATGGTCTAAGGGCCAGTCAACCCAAGTGTATCGATACTATAATATCGGAAGTGGACTTTGAGACTTCATCGATACTACTGGAGCTGGAGATCATCGATACTACCCTTGGTTGTCGATATTAGATACCTACAATGTAATCCAAGTAAAATAAACATGGAATCAAATAATAAGGATATAAAATGAAGACAGGGGAAATGATTGAACTTGTTAAGTTCAGGTAAGATCATTAGGGTTGAACTAAGGGTTAACCGGTTTCGAACCTCATCAATACTAAAGTGTTAAAAAAACAACAATTTCATAGCTTTTAACATGTAAGTAAATGATTTATAAACCATTTAGGATCAAAACACTTGGAAATTCATTAACCTTATAAGGCATTATGAATGACTAGTATCGATAAGGTTCAAGTTGGATGACCAAGTGTTAACCAAAACTTAAGAGCCATCGACATTAAGTTGGGGACATTCTAAATGAATAAACTAAGATCATTGTGGTAATCCGCTTCAAGTTACAGATAAGTTAAATAACTACAGGTCATAAACGAGCTTAAACACTAAGATGGGATCAATGGAGTTCAAGAAACAAGTTAAGTATATGTGTGTGTTGATGTTATGATGTCAACACCCATTTTAACAAGTTCATATCATTGGGACTTAACTTAGATATTCAAGTTGAAAGATCTAAGGTAACAACCAAATCAATAGTTAACAAAATCAATGGTGTGATCAAAGAATCATATAAGAACTTGATGTTAACTTTGATAGGTTAGTTCAAGTTCTAACATGTTAAAACGTAATGTTTTTCCTATTCTAAAATTGGATTTTATTAAAAAAAATATAATATCTAATATCATGTAACTAGAATCTAACAAGATCACCGTAACTTATTTTGTTAAAGAATTATAAAGCAAACTAAAGGTTTTATAAAAATAAGCTTAACTTTTCATAAGTTAAATGAAATTTTGTAACAAATGGGTTACTAATAAAATAGTTATGACTTAAATATCATGAATCTTATACTAATAAGGTTAAATCTTAATTAACTGATGAGTAAAGGTTCAAAAGGGTATGTGTACTAAGAACAGTTAGATGAAATCATAGTAACACACTAGTAAAGTCGTAGGACACTTAGTTGCACATCGAGACGTAACCCCTATATTCAACAACTATAAATACTTTTAGTACAAAAATCATAATAAATTAAATTAGGTGTTGAAGCTACATAGTCTACAACAAACGAGCGTGCACATTTCTTAGTTTAATCGCATACACAGAAACACAGGTGAGTTCATTGCCCCTTTTCTAAACTCTTTGTTTTATAAATGTGGGGCTGAGAAGCATGCATAAATATTTTATTTTGATTATATTTTACATGAAATGCTTTACATTCTATATGTATAAATGTCATACTAGATGATATTTAGATAAATTTTATGCAGGTTTCTTAAAAGATTATCTACTTATAATATAAGTGGATAGATAATTTTCATTTTGTAAGTTCATTGTTAACGAATAAAGTAAACATTTTTAACGAATCAAATGTTCATTTTTAATGAATCAAGTATACATTTTCAACGGATCAAGAAATCATTTTCAACGAATCAAGTATTCAATGTTCAACGAATCAAGTATTCAATGTTCAACGAATTAAGTGTTCATTGATCAACGAATTTAGTGTACATTTTTCAACGAATCAAGTATTATTGTTCAATGAATCAAGTACTCGTTTTCAGCGAGTCTAGTACGAAACAAGGAATCATTTTTGGTGGAATTTCTGGGAAATATCAAAGATAACATGTGCGAACGAATTAAGTACGAATCCAGACGAATCAAGAACGAAACAAAAATCCATTATTTCAGGAAGTACTAGCTAGACCGTTTTATTTATAGATCACATGTTTGATGCTATTTACAAACTCCATCACCACACTAAGAACCTTTGGTTGATATGCTAGTATACTTGAGTTGACGTAGACCCAATCATTAAGACTTAGTTTTATTTAAATGTTTATCTATTTATTTATTTAAGCATTTTAAATTGTTAAATATCCAAAATGGGATTATGGGGATGCTTGTATGAGAAACGGGAAACACAGGGTGAACTCAGAGAATCAAGAAGGTGTGAACTCAACAAATCTAACGAATCTAATGTGATGTTGGTAGGAAGTGAAACACTTAATTATCATTAATAACAATATCATATGTGGTGGGCTGGCAGTTGGGCTGGTGGTAAGCTCGACCCTATGTATGCCCTATATATAAGCATACTTGACCAGATATGATAGGTGTTGTTAGTGAGGTTAAGTTTGTCACTTCGACAAGTTTGTTTAAAATCATTTTAAATTACAAGACTATATGAACTCACCAACCATGTGTTGACTTGATCTTTTTGCATGACTTCTCAGGTGACGAACAGGTTTAAGCTTAGGAGCTTATGTTATTGCTAGGATGCCCGGTTAGACGACCTAGTACTATTGGATGCACATATCCTTTGGACATCATCATACGTATCATTTTGTATATTTTGTGCAGATACAAGATAGTTCGTTATGATTCTTTTTGGTAGATTTACATTATTAAATTATGAAACATGATTGATGTAATTTAATTTGGTAATTCTATTCCCTGTAGTATTTTCTCATTATATATCATGTGCAATGTAAACAACCTGATCACTTCGATTATCACCCCGATATCGTGACCCTAGACAATTCGGCCAGACAGGAAATTCGATCCAGCCAGCCGACACGGGGTGTGACATCGGTCGTGGCATATAGCCGAGCAATTCGGCTGAATTGAACACTCCCGCCCAGGCTTCGCGTACCGCGAATGGTTTAAAAATTTTTATTTTTCGATTTATTTATTCGATTTCGTTCGTGTTCAATTCGTAACGTCCATTATAAACGTTTACTTCGTGTTAGCACATAAACACATAATGACACATTCGTTTGTTTGATTATCGTTTCGTTTGTTCACCAAAGTTCGTGTAATTAGACTTGTGTGTGTTTCGCTAATTACTTGAATTATTAATGATCGTTTGTGATCATTTTTAAGAAATGTTTGCACACTTGATTAATCATAATCAATGTGTAATGTACGATTCGATAATTACCCGAAATATCATTTTGCAATGAATTATGTTTGACTCACTTAATTAAACTTAATTAAATGAAATGAAATGCGAGAAGTATGAATGTGAAATAAAGAATTATAAGTGTTGCAATTTACCTAAAATTACCGGGTGTCACATACTTCATTCACAATATTCAGATTTTATTTGAATCTTTAGAGAGAGACTTTACATTTCATTCATCTTATTAAAAGTCTTGTAATCAGATTACTTACATTGTCTCTTTAATCTTTCACACATGAATCGACACGTTTACGGATTCTACACGTTTACGAGTCTATTGATCTCGGTTTGCTCTAATTACAAATGGACTTACACCCCCTGCCGTAGGTTACGCCAACCAGACTCCCATATACTCGTTTTCTTCATAACTTTTGCGTTTGAAGTCCGTTTTGCGTCCCGTAAAGAACTAAATCTTCATCTTTCAATCCTTTGTAATTGATGTAGGAACTATGGAATGGGTTCGTTCCTTACTGATTCTGCTCAACAAGCCCACGAATAATGAGGAATCCTATTCGGGGTTTTCCAATCGAAATCAATGAGCCCAGTGGTAATCCGATGATGAGGAGTCGATGTTTTGATTGAAATCGAACACCACGGGGATGAGAACGAAATTGGAATGAAGAAGACGACTTTGAAAACCTAGGGATTGACAGGGAATGTTCAGGTGTTATGAAATATTCTGTTTTGCAGCTATTTATAGTGATCAGCAGACCACACGAATGGGTTATACGAATCACCTGATCACGCGAACCACGATCCACGAATGAAGCAGTTATGCGAATGAATCATGTCTCGGATTCATTCGTAGGAACTAATTAAAATTGTGATTCCTTCGTTTAATTGATTTTTCATTAAGCGTTAATTCGTACGAATTGACTCGTGTTTAGGTTAATTCGTACGAATGGTCCTGTAGTATATCAAAAGTCAAAGTCAACATATTCAAACACAAATACGCAATGCGAAGTACACGATTTCATCAATCATTGATAATTAAAGCTTTTTACAGTCATAATTGACCAATTACATAGAACTAGGGACATTTCGTGCATCAACAAACTCCCCCTTGGACCTAGTTCACTACTATATTATTGGTGGTCTTCAAAAACTTCTCGGAAAGAGCTTTCCAAACAGGGCCGAAATTAATGTCAAACGCAAAGCATAACCGGATGACTCTCATAAACTGCAGTGCTTGTTCCATGTCTTCAATATCAAAGAAGATCTGACATCTGTACAAGGTCCTCACATTTTCAATTGAGAGGTTAGTCAGCCACATGGATCGAAAACATGAACAGTATCCCATTTGTCTTCCTTGCAAAGAACAATCACAGCCTGAGCGGTTCCACCATCATAATACCACCATGTGAAGCTGTGTGAGAAGTCTTGAGGCATCTTCCTTAATGGAATCTTCTTCATGACCTTAAGAGGCAGCCACTTCAGAATAACTTTATGTTTTCTCGTTTGAGCATTGATCACTAGTAGATAGTAATGTTATGTTCGCTGTAGCTAGAAGTTTACCCACTTCTTTCTACACTCAAACTGGATTTTCCTTGCAAACCAGGATGACAACTCTAAAACTTCACCATATAACATCTTCAGACGAGCCAGTTGATTTACTTCGAACCCAGGTAGCATCTTGAAGTCATGAGGAAATCTGAAATACTTGATTCCTCTTTCTCTTTTGACAGCGTAGCAGTGCAAGTCTACAAAATATGCCCAAGTCAAAATTTGACTGTCGGACTTGTATCCTTTGGTCCTATAAACCTTGGTGTGAGGAGTTGGCGTAGGGGACAACACTGCTTTTCTTTAACACTTCCCAATAAGCAGCCCATTCTTCTTTTCTCTTCGGAGTATCTTCTGCAAATGATTCACAGCCACTGACCTTCTCTACTATTTTCCTTTTCAGTTCCTCCTCAGAATGTAACCCGAAAAGATTTGTAAATGCAGGCAGTTCATCTTCAGTTGAAATATACTTGTCGTTCTCTTCTTCATCATGATCCTCCAAAATAACTTCATCAATATCAACAAAGGGTTATGGGGAAGGAAGGTCGGAAGCAGGAACAGTAGCATCATCTAAAACAACATCCTCAGGATTTAACCTGAACAGCTCTGCTATCTGTTCCTTAGTGAGGCAGTGAATGATCTCACCTTCTTCTTTGTCATAGCTCACTGAATGCTATATGATGCCTTGAGCGTCAAGAATCATAGTCAGCTTGTCATCAAGAAGACATCCCACAGGCACATCATCAACTTCCTCAGTGGCTTTCGGTTCTTCAGTTTGATTTTGAGATGACTTGGGAGCTTTATCGTGGTTCTTCTTAGTTATGATTTCTCTTGGTGGAGATTGCTCCGGAGAACTGGAAGAACTGGTAGTGGCACTCCCCGCTCCATCATTGTCATCTAAACCAGCATCATCATCAGTACTATCATAATCAACCTTCTCCTCATCAGATTCTTCTTCATCATCATCTTCTTCTTCTTTGTCTAAGTCATCGGAGATTGGTTCGGATGCCTCGATCCTGGGAGTGAAGTCTTTTAAGATTTCAACCTGCTCGGTGAGACGTAGGTTTTCAGCCTCCAGGGCGAGAATCCTCTCGTTGTATGCATATGACGTCAAGGCAAGCTGATTGCGCTCGTCCACTGACTTGAGAAAACGGTCTTTAAGATCAGCATTACGAGCTCTCAAGTATACCCTCTGATCACCAGTTTGAAGTAGTAGAGCATCCTGCTCATTCACTTGATGTGTCAGTTGGGAGACGGTCTGATCTTGCTCATGGTTCCTCTCCATCAGACAAAGAACCAGACTGTTCAGTGTGCTGAGCTGTTCAGTAACTAAAATTGTTGGTATATAAGAATCTGCATGAGTAGTGGAGGGACCAGAGGAAGCAACTGTAAACACAGCTGTAGCAGCAGCAGATGAATTCTGAGGGAAAATTGTAACACGTGTAGGAATAGACCCAGACCTAGACAGTGAAGAAGTCGAAACTGTTGCAGCAGGTGTGGCAGTGGAGGCTGCAACACAAACAGACTTTGTCCGTCTATGCTAGACAAATCTAGTCCTTCTCCTCTTAGCTGGGGGAAGTGGTTTGTGAAGAAGTGGCAGAAGAAGTATGACGAATGGGATCGATGTCAATCTCTGGAGTAAAAGTAGGATCCTCAATTTCCTGTCTCCTTGATGCTTGATCCCTTGGCCTTTTCTCAACATAAATCAACTGGGATCTGTAAGTGGAAGAAACACTTACAGGTTCAGGTTCAGTCTCCTCTGAGTCCGTATCATCAGAACCTTCATCATCTCCACTCTCATATCCACATCACCATCTTGGTCAGAATGAGGAGCATCCTCTCCCTCATCTTGAGATGTTGTAGCACCGATCTCCATAAAGGCAGATACAGTGGCTACAAAAATAGTAGAGGTAACACCAGTATCAACATTATCAACACCATCACCACCAACACCAGCACCGGCACCACTAACACCTGTGACATCCAGTACCTGATCGTCCGGAAAGTCCGTACGGTATGTGTATTTCACTATTTACTGTGTGTAAATACAATGCATGAACAGTGTTTGTGATAACAGAATTCAGAATACAAGAAACAGTTGTAAGTATTTAAGTGAAAACTTAAATACCGTAAGTACAACAACTCACGATAAACAATAGTTGTATGTATTTAGGTGAAAACTTAAATACAATTAATACAACGAATCAAGAGAACCAACACTTTACCCGTAAACAACAAGAACGTGTCGGTTGCGATCTGATATCCATAGATGACAGGAATCAGATGGTCGATAAATCAGTACGAAAACAATATGAAAACAGGAAGTATAGTTGAGTCCGTCAGTGAGGAAACACAATTCAAAACACAATTGCAGTGTCGTTTCAGAATAACGAACTAACAGTGTGTTTGCGTGGGTGACGATTCACACAAACATATCTATGAGTTTAACATTCTGAAAAGATGACTAGAAAGTAGAAAACAAGAATCAGAAAGCAAAACCATCGTCGTATTCGTTCAGGTGACGATTCGAACGAATACGCGCGAAGGTGGCGCGATCTGACGAAACGTTTAAAATAATCAGTTTCGATAAAATAATTCATGAAAATAAAATATAAAAGATTTACTAGGAATAACCACTTCTCAAACATTAAAAATAATTCTTTTTATTTAAATACGTAAAATATGCGCGTAACGATCTGGAAACGCAACGGAGACGAGAATCGAGCAACAAACACGAACCTGAACACCCTCGTGGTATTTAAAGCCTAAATGAGGCATTTTTCTCATTTATTACACTCTTTCTCTCTCTCTAAACTCTCCCACCCGTTTTCTCTCTCTCTCTAAAATTCAAAGCTTCAAACCCTTAGATCTAGCTCGATTCTTCATGAAAATTGGTGTTCTTGGTGTCCAAACGTAGCTACAAACTTCCTTTACATGAAAGTACAACTAATATGAGGAGAAACCCGCTGAGAATTGAGGTAAATGAGCTTGAACATGTCAAAAACTAGGGTTTTTGTACCCTTTTGGTCGAATAATGATGTTAGCCGGCTCAAACCTTCACCCAAACACCACAGAAGCGAATACGAAGCAGCAGGAAGGTGAGGATGGCCATGGACGATCCTACAACAACCTGAGAATCGATGATGGTGATGAACAGGCATCGCAAAAAAGCTGGGTCGGCCGAACCTCCGACCAGCTGAACCTCTGTAGAGCTGGGCTAAGGGTGGCCGAACCTCTCACCATCACCAAACCGTGGGCTTGCCAACCACTATCACCGAACCTGCAAAGGTCACGAACCCACTGCCATGAGTCTGTTGACACGAACCTAAGGGGTTGCGAACCTTTCAGCTAGGGGAACCCTGGTCATGCTGGCTTAGAGCTCATAACTCACGAACCCTCCATGCAAACTGTCCACTCGACCGAGCCTTAGAAGCCACGAATCAACATCACCGGACCTTGTATCTAGCCGAACCCTTACTGGAACGAACCTACACCCTGGCCGAACCTAGACCATGCTAAGTCTAGAGGTTCCACCGAACCTAGCAGCAACTCAACCCAAAGGTTCGCTGGAATTGGAGTCACCACACCCATTGATCCACAGATTTGGCCAAGTCGATTGATTCGGCCCACTGTGTATGATTTGGCGCAATCATTCAGCCCATGGACATATCATTCGGCCCACCACTTATTTAACCCATAAACAATTGATTGGCCCACTTGATTTCTTGATTCGACCCATATACACAAACATCCGGCCCAAGCTTATTCACATTCGGCCCATGATCATTCACTCGGCCCATGTTTATCAGACCGGCCCACTTGTGTTAAGCTGAAGCAAACACTTGAAACAAATTTAAATGATAAGATGCATAGGATTCTAAAAATCATACAAAGGTGGTGAACTTTGGCTCACTAGTTTGATGTGACTAAACCGACGATAGCATAGTGGTACCATAGGTTTGACAAACCTCCAGCTTGTAGGGCTAGTATGTTGATCGTACTCAATCATTGGCCGGTAACGTATGATCGGTAACAGGGCTACTCAAGTCAGGGTTTGGAAAGTGACACATGGTGATATTAATCTGCAGTTATAATTGTAATTAATCCATCGCTTCTTGTTGACTAGTAGACTGAAGAATTTATTTTCTCTCATGTCATAATACTAGTAACAGTTCGATGAGGTTTAGGGTAATACAAGGTGGTAGTGGTAAATCGGATGCATTGTAAACTGATTACTTGAGGATTGCCATGGATTCCTTTTAGGCTCTATGCACTTCAAGTTGAGAACAAAATATCAAATGGTTAACTAACACTCTTACATTATTAAAGGTGATTAACAGTTAACCCCACAAGTAATAGAATAATACAAGGATCATATTAAATTAATCATATATCCTTAATACACGAAGGGTTTATCAATACTTCGGTTTGATAACTAAACCCCTATTATTATATTATTCTACATATGATACAACAGGTGATTAACAAACGGGATGAACAAGTGAAATGGAAATGGATATCTATAGTTGTATTGCAAGTAGTGTGGAGTCCTTTTAGTTATGTGGTGGGATGTTGGCTGTGGCTTGTTCCCCTACATATGCCCTATATATAAGCATAACTATTAGGATGAGATATTACTTGTAAATATAACTATGGAGAGGCCATTGTGTGAACAGGTGAATCAAACATACTACAAGCAACATGGGTGTGTATGCGAATAATACAAGGTTTTCAATTATCAAACTTACGAACTCACCAACCTAGTGTTGACTTTGTTTAAATGCATGTTTTCTCAGGTGGCTAACAGGTTTAGTCATCAGATATCAAGAACATAGCTAGTGGACTTTTAGAAGACCTAGCTACATTTTGTGTGATCATACTTTTGGAATGACAAAACAGTGAATCAACTTTTGTATATCTTGTACAGATACAAGATATAAACTCATTGATTCTTGTGATTAAATTTACTTAGTTAAATTATGAGGAAACTAAGTAATTTAACTTTGTAATTCTATTTCATTGTCATGTTAGCATTTCTCATTTATTTATCATGTGCTATGTAAAAATCTGATCATTTCGATTATCACAATGATATTGCGCCCCGGGAACCTTCCGCCTGGCTAGAAAGTCGATCCAGCCCACCGGCTCGGGGTGTGACAGATTGGTATCAGAGCCATGGTTATAAAGAAATATAGGTCATATTACTTAAACGGTTTGGCCTAGACTATAACCTAGGGACCCTCATGTAGAGATCATATGACATAGGATTCTATTTGCATGTGTCTTCTGCATCTGATCACTGCGCTAACCGATTTTCTTTCAAGTATGATCAGAATGCCGCCAAGAAGACAACCAGCTTTACTTCCACCACCACCACAAGATTCAGCACCGCACTCATCGACACCGACACCACCTGACTCTCCTCCACATCTACCTCCTCCTCCACCACCGCCTGCTCATGAGTTGGACCCGCTACCATTGCACTGGCCACATTGCTGACCAGTCAACTGAGGGATGTGATCCCTGAGATGATGAACCGGATCAACAGTAACAACAGCAACAACGTTGCTAAATCATCTGGAGAAGGCAGCGACAAAACCAAACATCATCAGGACTATTCCTACAAAAATTTTGTGAGATGCAAGCCAGCAATTTTAGTGGCAGTGAAGGAGCCGTCGGATTGATCCAGTGGATCGAGAAGATGGAAACGACTCTTGATATTAGGGGCTGTCCTGATCAGCACAAAGTAGGATATTCAGCCGGTTCATTCAACAAGCGGGCGTTGACTTGGTGGAACGCTCAAGTTCAAATTAGCGGCAGGGATGAGGCCCAGTCTATGCCTTGGGATGACTTCAAGGGTATGCTGCGAGCAGAGTTTTGCCCAAGGAATGAACTCAAGAAGGTTGAGAACGAACTGCTCAATCTTGTTATTATTGGTGCTGGGCATCTGGGCTACACCACCGTTTTTCATGAGTTAGCTACTTTGGCACCGGATGTGGTGCCAACACTGGAGAAAAGGATCGAGCGGTACGTCGGTGGACTGCATTCTTGCATCCAAGGGCATGTGATTTCTGCCCATCCTACTACCATGGAGATGGTTGTTACACTGTCGGCAATATTGACAGATGTGATGGTTGCCTCCGGGCACTCAAGAAAGAAGCTGACTCAAGCAAAGCTGGAACTTCAAGGAAGCCGGATAAGAGGCCGGCTAAGAAACAAAAAGTGGTCAAGAACTTCGCTGTAACCACTCAGACACCAATGATCAACCAACCGCCACCTCTGCAGATCAAGAGGCCCTACACTGGCACTGCACCTTTGTGCAAAACTTGTCAGTATCATCATGCACCAAACACCCAGTGCAGGCAATGCACTAACTGTGGGAAATTTGGTCACTGGGCCAACAATTGCAGGAGAACGGGGGCTTCGAACGGAAACAACAATGCAGCTACTACTGTTGTTGCTGATAACAGGTCTTGCTACAACTATGGCGAGCCTGGACACTTTTCTCGGGATTGCCCCAAGAAGAATCAGCAAAAGGCTCAAGTAGCACGAGGTAGAGCCTTTCATATTGGAGTAGCTGCTGCTCGACAGGACCCGAATGTGATCATGGGTGCATTTCTCTTATCTGACTTTTATGCATCCATATTATTTGACACTGGTGCGGATAAGAGTTTTATCTCATCCGATTTTGCATGCCATCTTAATCATGTTGAGGAATCTTTAGACTCCCCTTATACTATTGAGATAGCAAACGACAAACAGATAACAGTAGACACAGTACTTAGGAATTGCCCACTAACACTTTGCGATCACACATCCTCCATTGATTTGATACCGATAGAGCTGGGCAGTTTCGATATCATTGTCGAAATGGATTGGCTATTTCTTAACAGAGTTGAGTTCATCTGTTTCGAAAAGCTATTACGTATTCTAGTGGAGAACGATCAGATCTTGGAAATTCATGGAGATCAAGCGAAACGCAGTGTCAAGATAATATCATGCATGAAGGCTCTTAAGTACCTCAGAAAACAATGTGTCGCATTTATAGCTCACGTGGTTGAGAAGGACAAGAAAGCAATCAAGATTTAAAATGTACCAGTGGTGAAAGACTATGCGGACGTGTTTCCGGATGATTTACCGGGACTGCCACCTGAGAGATCGGTGCAGTTTCGAATTGATTTGATTCCGGGAGCGACTCTTGTAGCTAAGTATCCTTACAGACTTGCACCAGTCAGAAATGCAGGAGTTGTCCATTCAATTAATAGAACTACTCGACAAAGGCTTCATCCGACCGAGCTTTTCCCCGTGGGAAGCTCCGGTTCTTTTTGTTAAGAAGAAGGATGGATCGTTCAGAATGTGCATTGATTAAGAGAGCTCAACAAACTCACCATCAAGAATCGGTGCCCGTTACCGAGGATTGACGATTTGTTTGATCAATTACAGGGATCTTAGTACTTTTCAAAGATAGACCTGCGTTCAGGTTATCACCAGCTCCAGATTCAAGAGGAAGACATACCGAAGACGACCTTTCGTACCCGATACGGTCACTACGAATTCATGGTGATGCCATTCGGATTGACGAACACACCGGAAGTGTTCATGGATCTTATGAACCGGGTGTGCAAGCCGTACCTAGATCAGTTTGTTATTGTCTTTATTGATGATATACTAATTTACTCAAAAAGCGAGAAGGAACATGAACAACATCTCAAAACAGCCTTGGAAATCCTGAAAGACGAACGACTCTTTGCCAAATTCTCCAAGTGTGAATTTTGGTTGGGAGAAGTTCAGTTTCTGGGTCACGTGATTAACAGTAATGGTATTCATGTGGACCCTGCCAAGATTGAAGCAATTAAGAACTGGGATGTGCCCACAACACCGACAGAGATTAGATCATTCTTGGGATTGGCGGGTTATTACAGGAGATTCATCTCGAATTTCTCTAAGATAGCCTTGCCTCTCACCAAACTCACACAGAAGAGTGAACCATTCGTGTGGACACAGAAACAAGAAGAGGCATTTCAAACATTGAAACAAAGATTGTGCAATGCTCCAATCTTAACACTCCCAGAAGGCAACAATGATTTTGTAGTATATTGTGATGCTTCCCATCAGGGACTCGGTTGTGTTTTAATGCAACGAGACAAAGTCATTGCTTATGCCTCACAACAGTTGAAGATACACGAGAAGAACTACAAAACACACGACTTAGAACTAGGAGCTGTTGTCTTTGCTTTAAAGATTTAGAGACACTACCTGTATGGTACTAAATGCACTATCATCATAGATCACAAGAGTTTACAGCACATATTTGATCTGAAGGAGCTTAACATGAGACAGAGATGTTGGGTTGAGCTCCTGAATGATTACGATTGTGTGATCAAATACCATCCGGGCAAAGCGAATGTTGTCGCAGACGCTTTGAGTAGGAAGGAAAGAGTCAAACCCTTGCGCGTTCGAGCAATGGGAATGACCGTGCAAACAAGTTTGAGAGATCAAATCATACAAGCACAACAAGAAGCAGTGGCAAGAGACAATTTGTAACACGAGCTCGACTGTGTAGCCGAGAAACATTTCGGAATGAGACAAGATGGAGTTATCTATTATCAGGATCGAGTTTGGATCCCGGCAGTAGATGAACTCCGAACACTCATACTTGACGAGGCACACAAGACACGATACTCCGTTCATCCTGGGGCTGATAAGATGTACCAAGATCTTAGGTCGTTTTATTGGTGGCCGGGAATGAAGAAAGATGTTGCCACTTATGTTGGCAAATGCATCACATGTGCCAAAGTCAAAGCTGAACACCAGAAACCTTCGGGCTTGCTGGAACAACCGGAGATACCACAATGGAAGTGGGAACAAATAGCTATGGATTTTATCACCAAGCTACCCCGCACTTCCAGCGGACATGATTCAATTTGGGTCATCATTGATAGATTGACCAAGTCCGCACACTTCTTACCGATCAGAGAAACTTACAAGATGGAGAAACTACGAAGACTATATGTTGATGAAATAGTTGTTCGGCACAGTGTGCAATGGTCTATTATTTCAGACCGGGACAGTCGATTTACATCGCGGTTCTAGCAATCATTGCAACAATCCTTAGGGACAAGTATCAACTTGAGCACCGCGTATCATCCACAAACGGATGGACAAAGCGAGCGAACAATTCAAACCCTGGAGGATATGTTGAGGGCATGCATCCTTGACTTCGGTGGAAGTTGGGATAAACATTTACCACTCATTGAGTTCTCCTACAACAACAACTACCACAACAGCATTGGATTTGCTTCGTTTGAAGCACTATATGGTAGAAAATGTCGGTTTCCAATTTGTTGGACCGAAGTGGGAGACAACAGAATCACTAGGCCTGAACTTATTCAGGAGACTACTGATAAGATAGCCCAGATACAACAAAGACAACAAGCAACACGTAGCCGCCAAAAGAGTTTGCAGACAAACGGCGAAAGCCTTTGGAATTCGAAGTGGGTGACCGAGTCATGTTGAAAGTGTCCCCATGGAAAGGCGTAGTTCGTTTTGGGGCTAAAGGCAAGTTAGCACCAAGGTATGTCGGACCGTTTGAGATAACTCAACGCATAGGTTCAGTGGCATACAGGCTCAAACTCCCTGATGAACTTAGTGGAGTACACGACATATTTCATGTATCAAATCTCAAGAGATGTCTCGCTGATGAATCATTGATAATACCATTGGAAGAAATACAAGTTTATGAACAATTACATTTCATTGAAGAACCTGTAAAAATTATGGAGCGTGAAGTCAAGAGACTGAAACGAAGTCATATCCCTATTGTAAAGATTCGATGGAACGCCAAGCGTGAACCAGAATTTACCTAGGAACGCGAGGACAACATGAAGACAAAGCATCCTCATTTGTTCGAGAAGTAGAGCCCGACATTGATGCTTAAATTTCGGGACGAAATTTCTTTAACAAGGGGAGACTGTGACATCCAGTACCAGATCGTCCGGCAAGTCCGTACGGTATGTGTACTTTCATATTTATTGTGTGTAAATACATTATTTGAACAGTGTTTGTGATAACAGAATTCAAAATACAAGAAACAGTTGTACGTATTTATGTGAAAACTTAAATACTGCAAGTACAACACTCATGATAAACAATAGTTGTTTGTATCTAAGTGAAAACCTAAGTACAGTTAAGACAACGAATCAAGAAAAGCAATAGTGTACAAGTAAACAACAAGAACATGTCGGTTGCGATCTGATATCCATAGATGACAGGAATCAGATGGCCGATAAATCCAGTACGAAAAAATTGTGAAAACAGGATGTTTAGTTGAGTCCGTCAGTGAGAAAATACAATTCGAAACATAATTGCAGTGTTATTTCAGAATAATGAACTGACAGTGTGTTTGCGTGGGTGACGATTCACACAAACATATATGTGAGTTTCACGTTCTGAAATGAAGACTGGAAAGTAGAAAACAAGAATCAAAAAGCAAAACCATCTTCGTGTTCGTTCGGGTGATGATTCGAACGAATACTCGCGAAGGTGACGCGTTCTGACGAAACGAAAGACGTTGCGAACAAAAATTAAATAAGAAAATATAATATGTTACGTTTTACAATTTTGAAACTCATCAAAAAGTAATCAAAGAAACTCTTTTTATTTAAAATGAGAAAAAATACGCGTCACGTTCCGGAAACGCAATGGAGACGAAAACCGAGCAACATAAACGAACCCGAACACGCTCGGGGTATATAAAGATCAAATGAACCACATTCTTCATAATTTCCTCTCACTCTCTCTCACTAAAACCCAATTTCCGGATTCCCTCTCTCTTTCTAACTTCTCACTAACATAACTCACTCAAAACTCTACCAAATCACTCCATTCTCGAACCAAATCGAAGCTACAAACGTCCTCTACAAGGAAGTACAACCGATCTGAAGTTTTGTCCAGCCAAACTCGTGATAAAGAAGCTTAAAGGTTCGGGAAAAGTAGGGTTTTCACTTTTGTTTGTTGCACTAGCCTCTAATCGGTCTTGGAACCACCATCACGCAACATATACCCTTGAGGACCTCTCATCGTTTAGCACAAACCTGGAACCAGCTTAGATCCAAGGAAAACGATAGTGAACAGTTACAGGTCGCGAAGGAGGTTAGGATGGCCTTACCTATTAGCTGCAAGGGTCAACCGAACCCTTATGGCGAAACCACCTTTGGCCAAACCTCATGGCTAACGAACCACCTGGCCGCCAAACTTTGATGATTGCCAAACCTCCCTTCGTGCGAACCTGTCACCCACCAAACCTGCAGTGGCCATCACCATCGCCGAACCTACCCTTTGCCGAACCCATGCACGAGCTGCATGGGCGAACCTCTGGTCGAAACTACTCGATTGCCGAACCCATTGGAGACCAGGAACCTAGACTACCGAACCTATGGGACAACCATCTACTCGGCCGAACCTATGCACAACAAACCACCTCCGAACCTAAACCCTTGGTGAACCTAAACCATGTGATACTAGAGGTTTCACCGAACCTATCAGCAACCAGCTCCAAAGGTTCGCTGGATTCGGAGGGGGGAGGGGCAACACAACCTCGTTGACCCAACAACCTATACACTCGGCCCACGGTGGTTAAATTGGCACACAATCTCTATGGCCCATTTCCTAATCGATTTAGCCTATGTAATTAGCCGGCCCAATACTTGGCCCACACATAGCTTTGATCGGCCCAAAGACTTAGAGATTCGACCCAATCATATTATCTATTCGGCCCCATGGGTAATGAGATAACCTAACACACCAAACTAGTGATCTGGAATAACACGCATGGATTTATATATATATATATATATATATATATATATATATATATGAATCCAATCTTATTACAAAAGTGGTAATGGGTTGGTTTACAAACACTTTATCAATACAAGTAATTAGTATGGTATGGGTGGGTATGGATTTTCAAGAATAAGTTGAATAAGAGTGAAAACCTTGAGAAACTAAGTCTTTAATTGTGGGCTATAACAACATATCAAATCCAACCTAATTAGGTTAAGTAGACTCAAAATCCTTAACAAATGGATGGAGCCGAATGAAGACCAAGACCGAAACTCGCGAGTGTTTGCCAACCCTAAGGCTAACACAAACACACACACAAACACAAACACGTACTTAAGGACTTATACTTATTTAGTTAAATACAACGTGAAATCAATACAGGATCGTGAAAACTACCACAATTACAACACAGAGCGTGTGCGCTTCTTGTTTAAGCTAAGTCAACCACTTCAACAACAAGGTCAGTTCATATGCCCCTTCATAACTCATCAACATAATAAAATAACATAGTTGTAAGATTATATATTACAAAACTTAGTTATTCTTACAAGAACAAACATTGAGATAATCACAGGTGAACATAATGACAACAACAACAAATCACATGAATGATATGAAGATAATATATCTTCATAATATCATTCAACAACAGAGTTAACTAAGTGTAACAAGACAAGATCTTATAACACTTAGCTTACCACTCGGCACAAATTACAAGATAACATGAAACAAGTATCATCCACCACCTAAGTCGACTAAGTGTAATAAGACTAGTTCTTACCAAATCTTAGTGACAACAGGGTGACTATATGAAACAACAAAGAATGATAATCATGATAATGTAATTTCATGATAACAACATCATTCACCCAACGATTAACATAATGTAATAAGACCAGTTCTTATTCAACTTTGTTAACAACACATAGAACATACAATATTGAGAACAAACAACAACATTGATGAACACAATACAATTGATTACTATTGAACTGTCTGCAAGATATCATTTCAATCATGTGCCATGTATTCAAGTTGATCATTGTAAGTCCCTTTCATTAATCCCTGACCAGTTAGTTTGATGTGACTAAACCGACGATGGCATAGTGGTACCATAGGTTTGACAAACCTCTAGCTTGTAGGGCTAGTATGTTGATCGTACTCAATCATTGGCCGGTAACGTATGACCGGTAACAGGGCTACTCAAGTCAGGGTCTGGAAATCGACACATGGTGATATTAATCTGCAGTTATAATTGTAATTAATCCATCGCTTCTTGTTGACTAGTAGACTGAAGAATTTATTTTCTCTCATGTCATAGTACTAGTAACAGTTCGATGAGGTCTATGGTAATACAAGGTGGTATAGGTAAATCGGATGCATTGTAATCTGATTACGTGAGGATTGCCATGGATTCCTTTTAGGCTCTATGCACTTCAAGTTGAGAACAAAATATAAAAATGTTAACTAACACTCTTACATTATTAAAGGTGATTAACAGTTAACCCCACAAGTAATAGAATAATACAAGGATCAGATTAAATTAATCTTATATCCTTAATACACAAAGGGTTTATCAATACTTCGGTTTGACAACTAAACCCCTATTATTATACTATTCTACATATGATACAACAGGTGATTAACAAACAGGATGAACAGGTGAAATGGAGATGGATATCTATAGTTGTATTGCAAGTAGTGTGGAGTTCTTTTAGTTATGTGGTGGGATGTAGGCTGGGGCTTATTCCCCTACATATGCCCTATACATAAGCATAACTATTAGGATGAGATATTACTTCTAAATATAACTATGGAGAGGCCATTGTGTGAACAGGTGAACCAAGCATACTACAAGCAACATGGGTGCTAATGTGATTGTGTATGCAAA
Organism: Mikania micrantha; assembly: GCA_009363875.1. NCBI lineage: Eukaryota > Viridiplantae > Streptophyta > Magnoliopsida > Asterales > Asteraceae > Mikania > Mikania micrantha. The sequence continues at coordinate 13,596 of SZYD01001045.1, read as the reverse complement.
TAATACAAGGTTTTAAATTATCAAACTTATGAACTCACCAACCTAGTGTTGACTTTGTTTAAATGCATGTTTTCTCAGGTGATGAACAGGTTTAGTCATCAGATATCAAGAACATAGCTAGTGGACTTTTAGAAGACCTAGCTACATTTTGTGTGATCATACTTTTAGAATGACAAAACAGTGAAATATCTTTTGTATATCTTGTACAGATACAAGATATAAACTCATTGATTCTTGTGATTAGATTTACTTCGTTAAATTATGGGGAAACAATGTAATTTAACTTTGTAATTATATTTTATTGTCATGTTAGCATTTCTCGTTTATTTATCATGTGGTATGTAAACAATCTGATCATTTCGATTATCACGACAATATCGCGCCCCCGGGAACCTTCCGCCCGGCGGGAAAGTCGATCCAGCCCGCCAGCTCGGGGTGCGACAGTTTTAATGCAACGAGACAAAGTCATTGCCTACGCATCAAGACAACTGAAGATATAAGAGAAAAACTACACAACACACGACTTAGTACTGGGAGCTGTTGTCTTTGCTTTAAAGATTTGGAGACATTACCTTTACGGTACTAAATGAACTATCTTCGCAGATCACAAGTGTTTACAGCACATATTTGATCAAAAAGAGCATAACATGAGACAGAGACGTTGGGTCGAGCTCCTGAACGATGACAATTGTGTGATCAAATACCATTCGGGCAAAGCGAATGTTGTGGTAGACACTTTAAGTCGGAAGGAAAGAGTCAAACCCTTGCGCGTTCGAGCAATGGGAATGACCGTGCAAACAAGTTTGAGAGATCAAATCATACAAGCACAACAAGAAACAATCGCAAGAGAAAATTTAAAGCATGAGCTCGATTGTGGAGCCGAGAAACGTTTCGACACAAAACAAGATGGAGTTATATATTTTCAGGATCGAGTTTGGATTCCGGCAGTAGATGAACTTCGACACTCATACTTGACGAGGCACACAAGACACGATACTCTGCTCATCCAGGGGTTGATAAGATGTACCAAGATCTTAGGTCGTTTTATTGGTGGCCAGGGATGAAGAAAGATGTTGCCACTTATGTTGGCAAATGCATCACATGTGCCAAGGTCAAAGCAGAACACCAGAAACCGTCAGGTTTGCTGGAACAACCGGAGATACCACAATGGAAGTGGGAACAACTTGCAATGGATTTTATTACCAAGCTACCCCGCACTTCCAGCTGGCATGATTCAATTTGGGTCATCATTGATAGATTGACCAAGTCCGCACACTTCTTGCCGATCAGAGAAAACTAGGAGATGGAAAAGCTACCAAGACTCTATGTTGATGAAATAGTAGTATGGCACGGTGTGCCCTTATTTATTATTTCTAACCGGGACAGTCGATTCATGTCGCGGTTCTGGAAATCATTGCAACAATCTCTAGGGACAAGTGTTAACTTGAGCACCGCTTATCATCTACAAACGGATGGACAAAGTGAGCGAACGATTTAAACCCTGGAGGATATGTTGAGAACATGCATCCTAGACTTCGGTGGAAGTTGGGATAAATATTTACCACTCATTGAGTTCTCCTACTACAACAGCTACCACATCAGCATCGGATGTGCTTTATTTGAAGCACTATATGGTAGAAAATGTCGGTCTCCAATTTGTTGGACCGAAGTGGGAGACAACAGAATTACTGGGCCTGAACTTAATCAGGAAAATACTGATAAGATATCCCAGATTCAACAGAGATTACAAGCAACACGTTGTCACCAAAAGAGTTACGCAGACAAACGGCGAAAGCCTTTGGAATTCCAAGTGGGTGACCTAGTTATGTTGAAAGTGTCCCCATGGAACGGCGTGGTTCATTTTGGGGCTAAAGGCAAGTTAGCAACAAGGTATGTCGGACCGTTTGAGATAACTCAACGCATAGGTCCTGTGGCATACAGACTCAAACTCCCTGATGAACTCAGTGGAGTACACGATGTATTCCACGTATCAAACCTCAAGAGATGTCTCGCTGATGAATCATTGATCATACCGTTGGAAGAAATACAAGTTGATGAACAATTACAATTCATTGAAGAACATGTAGAGATCATGAAACGTGAAGTCAAGAGACTGAAACGAAGTCGTATCCCTATTGTAAAGGTTCGATGGAACTCCAAGTGTGGACCAGAAATTACCTGGGAGCGCGAGGACAACATGAAGACAAAGTATCCCCACCTGTTTGAAGAAGTTGTGCCCGACAATGATGCTTAAATTTCGAGACGAAATTTCTTTAACAAGGGGATGCTGTGACATCCAGTACCTAATCATCCGGCAAGTCCGTACGGTATGTGTACTTGCATTATTTACTGTGTGTCAATACAATGCATGAACAGTGTTTGTGATAACAGAATTCAGAATACAAGAAACCGTTGTACGTATTTAAGTGAAAAATTAAATACCGTAAGTACAACAACTCACGATAAACGATAGCTGTATGTATTTAGGTGAAAACTTAAATACAATTAACACAACGAATCAAGAGAAACAACAGTTTACCACTAAACAACAAGAACATGTCGGTTGTGATCTGATATCCATAGATGACAGGAATCAGATGGCCGATAAATCAGTACGAAAACAATGTGAAAACAGGAAGTATAGTTGAATCCGTCAGTGAGGAAACACAATTCAAAACACAATTGCAGTGTCGTTTCAGAATAATGAACTAACAGTGTGTTTGCGTGGGTGACGATTCACACAAACATATCTGTGAGTTTAACGTTCTGAAATGATGACTGGAAAGTAGAAAACAAGAATCAGAAAGCAAAACCATCGTCGTGTTCGTTCGGGTGACGATTCGAACGAATACGCGCGAAGGTGACGCGATCTGACTAAACGTTTAAAATAACCAGTTTCGATAAAATAATTCAAGAAAATAAAATGTAAACGATTTACTAGGAATAACCACTTCTCAAACATTAAAAATAATTCTTTTTATTTAAATACGTAAAATATGCGCATAACGATCCGGAAACTCAACGAAGACGAGAACCGAGCAACAAACACGAACCCGAACACCCTCGTGGTATTTAAAGCCTAAATGAGGCATTTTCTCATTTATTACACTCTTTCTCTCTCTCTAAACTCTCCCACCCGTTTTCTCTCTCTCTCTAAAATTCAAAGTTTCAAACCCTTAGATCTAGCTCGATTCTTCATGAAAATTGGTGTTCTTGGTGTCCAAACGTAGCTACAAACTTCCTCTACATGAAAGTACAACTGATCTGAGGAGAAACCCATTGAGAATTGAGGTAAACGAGCTTGAACATGTCAAAAACTAGGGTTTTTGTACCCTTTTGGTCGAACAATGATGTAAGCCGGCTCAAACCTCCACCCAAACACCACACAAGCGAATACGAAGCAGCAGGAAGGTGAGGATGGCCATGGACAAACCTACAACAATCTGAGAATCAATGATGGTGATGAACAGTCATCACAAAGAAGCTGGGTCGGCCGAACCTTCGACCAGCCGAACCTCGGTGAAGCTGGGCTAAGGGTGGCCGAACCTCTCACCATCACCGAACCGTGGGCTTGTCAACCACTATCACCGAACCTGCAAAGGTCACGAACCATGCTGCCATGAGTGTGTTGACACAAACCTAAGGGGCTGCGATCCTCTCAACTAGGCGAACCCTGGTCATGCTGGCTTAGAGCTCATAACTCACGAACCCTCCATGCAAACCGTCCACTCGACCGAACCTTAGAATCCACGAATCAACATCACCGGACTTTGTATCTAGCAGAACCCAACTGGAACGAACCTACACCCTGGCCGAACCTAGACCATGCTAAGTCTAGAGGTTCCACCGAACCTAGCAGCAACTCAACCCAAAGGTATGATTTGGCCCAATCATTCAGCCCATGTACATATCATTCGGCCCACCACTTAGTCAACCCATAATCAATTAATTGGCCCACTTGATTTCTTGATTCGACCCATATACACAAACATCCGGCCCAAGCTTATTCACATTCGGCCCATGATCATTCACTCGGCCCATGTTTATCAGATCGGCCCACTTGTGTTAACTTGAAGCAAACACTTGAAACAAATTTAAATGATAACATGCATAGGATTCTAAAAATCATACAAAGGTGGTGAACTTTGTCTCACTAGATTTCACAAACTCAAAACATCAAGTTTTAACAAGAATTGTGTCTAAGTTATCTATGAACCGTGTAAGGATTGTTTCAAGTGTAACAAGAGCAACATGTGGTCTTAAACCATACATCAAATTGATGTTTATAAACTAAAATAGTTTCAAGATTACATATCATGACAAGTTTACATACAGATGGATTTAAAGTCAATGACAAAGTGTGCTAACTTTAAGCTAATTGGGTTAAGTATTACTAAACTCAATAATAAGTAAACTGGGCCGAATGATGACCAAGACCAGGGGGTTAGCCAACTCTAGGACTGACATATACACGCACACAAATCACTAAAACTTATACTTACAAGTTACATACAACGTGAAAACAATACAGGATCGTGAAAACAACAACAAGTAAAACAACGAGCGTGTGCATTCTTGTTTAGGCTAAGTCAACCACATCAGCAGCAAGGTGAGTTCATACGCCTCTTTTCTAATCTTAACTGATTTTAAACTCTCGGGGCTGAGAAACATGCTAAATCTTTTATTTACTTAAAAGTTTTAGTTTAACATATTGCTTATACTTTGATTTAGATAATATTGCTTGACTTATTAATGCTTATCATTGTATGCATGTTTGTATGATCATGACATGACAGAGACAACTAAGATGAATATGATAATATAACTTTATAGATCATCAACACAATAGAATAACATAGTTGTAAGATTTTATCTTACAACACTTAATTATTCTTACAAGAACGGACATTCAGATTATCACAGGTGAACATGATGACAACGACAACAACACACATGAATGATATGAAGATAATATATCTTCATAATATCATTCAACACCAGAGTTAGTTAAGTGTAATAAAACAAGTTCTTATAACACTCAGATTATAATTCGATGCATACAACAAGATAACACGGAACAAGTATCATCCACCACCTGAGTCGACTAAGTGTAGTAAGACTAGCTCTTACCACACCTTAGTGACAACAGGGTGACTATATGGAACAACAAGGAATGATAATCGCGATAACGTAACTTCATGATAACAACATCATTCACACAACAAATAACAATGTATAATAAGACAAGTTCTTATTTAACTTTGTTAACAACAACAAGAACACACAACATTGGGAACAAACAACATTGGTGAACACAATACAATTGATTACTATTGAACTGTCGGTATTATATCATTTCAATCATGTGCCATGCATTCAAGTTGATCATTGTAAGTCCCTTTCACAAATCGCTGACCAGTTAGTTTGATGTGACTAAACCGACGATAGCATAGTGGTACCATAGGTTTGACAAACCTCTAGCTTGTAGGGCTAGTATGTGATCATAATCTCATTTGGCCAGTAACGTATGACCGGCGACAGGGCGACGAACAGTCAGGGTCTGGAAAGCGACACATGGTGATATTAATCTACAGTGATAAGTAATTAATCCATCATTTCCTATTGACTAGTAGACTAAGGAATTTATTTTCCCTCAAGTCATAATACTAGTAACAGTTTCGATGAGGCCTACGGTAATACAAAGTGGTAGAGGTAAATCGGATGCATTGTAATCTGATTACGTGAGGATAGCAATGGATTCCTTTTAAGCTCTATGCACTTCATGTTGAGAACAAATATCAATTGGTTAACTAACACGCTTATTATTAAAAGTGATTAACAGTTAACCCCGCAAGAAATAGAATAATAACAAGGATCAGATTAAATTAATCTAACTTCCTTAACACATTGAGGGTGTATCAATACTTCGGTTTATTATTCTATATATGATACAACGGGTGAATAGCAAATGGGATGAACAAATGAAATGAAAATGGAAATCTATAGTTGTATCGCAAGTGGTGTTAAGTTCCATTAGATGTGTGGTGGGACGGTGGCTGGGGCTCGTTCCCTTACATACGCCCTATATATAAGCATAGCTAATAGGAAAAGATATCACTTGTAAATATAACTATGGAGCGTCCATTGTGTGAACAGGTGAATCAAACAACCTACAAGTAACATGTATGACATTGTGATGTGTATGTGAACAATTCAAGGTTTTCAATTATCAAACTTATGAACTCACCAACCTAGTGTTGACTTTGTTTAAATGCATGTTTTCTCAGGTGACGAACATGTTTAGTTACCAGTATTCAAGAACATAGCTAGTGGACTTTTAGAAGACCTAGCTACATTTTGTGTCGAGCATATTTTGGAATGACAAAACAATGAATCATGTTTTGTGCATCTTGTACAGTTACAAGATAGAAACTCATTGATTCTTTTGAATAGATTTACTTACTTAAATTATGAGGAAACAATGTAATTTAATTTGTAATTCTATATCATTGTCATGTTAGCATATCTCATTTAGATATCATGTGCTATGTAAACAATCTGCTCATTTCGATTATCAAACGATATCGCATCCCGAGAACTTTCCGCCCTACATGAAAGTCGATCCAGCCCGTCGGCTCGGGGTGTGACAAAACCAGCACCACTAACACCAGCATTACCAACACCAACACCACTAACACCAGCACTACCAACACCACTAACATCTCCATCATCATCACTATCTACTTGAGGAACAATCATATCCTCAACATCTGAATCAGAGTCATCATGTCTCCATCTCCTCCTAGCAAGTGCCACATATTCTGGAATAAGGAGATGTCCGAAAAGACTACGATCTACAGGCCTGGCATCCTTAGGACTGTAACACTTGACACGGTTGAGCGTTGTCTTGGTCATATGCTGCAACCGGATGATATCTGCATTAATCTTAGGGAGATCAGGCAACTGTGCATTAAAGATCATTTGGAGGAATCTAGGATACATGAGATATTTCTTATCTCCTTTTGAGCTAATATTCTCCTTCATATGCATGAAGACCGTCTCAGAAAAATTGAAGGGAATATTCAAAACCAAAGCTACAAAAGCATATTGCTGAGTCTCTCTTAGTTTATCAAATCCACCTCATCTGGATCCTAGGCAGTGTAGAAGAACATGGAATAGATACTTGAACTATGGACTAAGGTACACCTTGTTCAGCACTCCAATGGTGAGATCTCCTCCATACTTGCATCTCAAGAAACAACCTCTTACAAGTTTTTTATCCAACAAAACTGGGTGCTCAGGTAGATCCTGAGACCCACAGATTCTCTGATGTGTTCTGCAGATACGACCACATCCCTTCCTCCTACAACACCCCAAATGACTATCGGTTCCACAATACAATCAATGGCAGCGGACTCCTAGAAAGACTTCTGATGTGAGAAGTATGGAACATGTATAGTCGAAATAGCAGTGAAGATAGAGATCATCTGAGAAAGGAGATGATCCTTGAGAAGTGTTCAACATTTTGTGATGAAAGTCCAAAAAGGCACAAATGGTGTTCTTTGGAAAAGCTCTTAGATTAGTCATTCTGCAAATAGTAAAATAAGCAATTCAGTTCAGAATGATAGAAATAAAATCACTTAAACACTTAACCAAAAAATACTTCATTCGTGCGAATGAATAGGGTATTAGACTAAATAGGCATGAACAAAGGCTCAGACAAATCAAGAAGTCATACGAATTGGCATGATACACGAATGAGTTTCACGAACAAGCTCAATTGTACGACATGTTCATTCGTAAGACCTCTCAAATGAATTGACTACTTCATGTGACAAGTCACACGAACGAACAGTTCGTTCACCTGTCCATAAACCCTAAAACCCTAACTATCAAAAATTCATGATTAATGCATAAAAATGGTAACATTGTCATCAGACAACACCGATTAATTGATATGAACAGGTTTTAGATCGATTTGAGTTGACTTTAAAGGTTTATTGGACTGAAAACCCGTTCGAAATCTAAAACCCTATAAAACCAGTCGATTTTTCCCTAAAATAAGTTCACAGAGGATGATTCTTGATTCATAATATACCTGAAACAATAAAGAAACTATTTATAATCAGAGGAGCTCAAAATCTCGGCTAAAAAGAGGTGATTGCCAAGAACTCTCGGTCGGACAACCGGAGACACGCACACAATTAACGAATCAAAATAGGGGCGAATGAGGCTTTAGACGAAACAGAGAATTTAAATACAAAATTCATTCGTGCCGGAGTCCCATTCGTATGAAGGATTCGTTCGTCAATGAGATTCATACGAAACAGCAGTTCGTTCGTGTACTCCATTCGTTAGTGATGTTTAGACGAATTATCCATTCATTCGTGTAAACCATTCGCGCGCATGAACTATCAAAGTGGTTCATTCGTGCGAATGAGTCAACAACATTCATTTTAAACATATTTCCAAACAAGCACTCAAACACCACAGTTAAGAAGTTTTTTTCAGTATTGATGAAAAAGTTTAAACAAAATTAAGCACCTGAACAGAAAAATGATCATCTAAAAAATATAATTGAAAATCTTTTTGTATTTTTCTGATAATAATATAGCTGTACAACTAAACTATGAAAATCAAACCATATATTTTTGTGAGTAGCCTTTCAGGAGAGTAACATATACACCAAACCATTTCAAATCAGCATCTTTGAATGTTATACTTATGACACGTTGGGTTTATAATGAAATACTGATATACTTGTTCATTTTAAACCAGACCATACTTGTTTGTAAACACATCAATGATCACCCATATCTTCTAACAGAGTTTCCCATTTTAGTCAACCAATACAGGTTAAAACTAAGTTATAACTCATATCTACACATCTTAAAACCTGAGATCATAAGCTCCATAAGGTTCCAATTTATTATATTTTTGTATTTTTCTTATAATCAGTTTCTCAATCTCAACACATTCTCATGGACGGCTTCAGCTAGGTCTTTACAAAGCGATATGGCACGTCTCAGAACAGTGTTGATCAAGAGCTTGGTTCTATCCAAATGGATGGCTTCAACTAGGCTACAACCCGTATTTGGCACATGTATGGAATCGAACTTTTTTTTTTGTATTTTTCTAGCATATCCTATCTGAATGGACGGCTTCAGCTAGGCTTTGACCCAGCAATGTGGCACATGTATAGAGTCGGACTTACTTTTATTTTCATGTGATTCATTCATTCTTATCTGAATGGACGGCTTCAGCTAGCCTACAACCCAACATTCGTGTACAGACTCGAACTCATGAATCATTGGAAGCCTCATAAGATCCTATGATACCAGGTGTATGCTTGATTTGAATTATAACATGTTTATACCTTAAACCAATTTTCTAGACTAGATCCCACAAAATGGACATTTTAAGCAACCACCAATAGTCTATAAATTTGTAAAGTCGGCCTATCAGTACATCAAATTATAATACCCATGTGCTTTCAATATGTGCATTCATTTTTTGCTTCAAATAAAATGACTAATTGATACATTACTTTCCCAAACCAAACATCCTCATTTTTACAATTTTTCGGATGTTTTTGGTTTTTCAATAAACTACTTTTTCTCCCCCTAAAAACCTATAATAGAAAATTTTTTGGTTTTTGAATAAGCAAATGAAAAACAACAGAAATACTATATACACAAAAGAGACTAAAAATAAGGAGAATGATCATTTGTTTGATTCAGATGAAGGAATGACTCATCTTTCTGAAAAACACCATTAGCCGATAACATATATAGAAATCTGGGTTTATCAAAAGCTTTTGTGTAAAGATCGGCTTTCTGGTGATCGGTGTGAATTTTAACAACATCGATTAATTTCTTTTCAAAACAATCACGTATGAAATGATATTTAATGCCGATGTGTTTTGTTTTTGAATGCTGAACAAGATTTTTAGTGACGGCAATGGTAGATGTATTATCAACAAATATAGGAGTGTTAGAAAAATGTAACCCACAATCCCTGAGTTGTTGTTCAATCCAGATGATTTGTGAGCAACAACTTGTAGCTGCAATGTATTCTGCTTCACATGTGTAAGTAGACACCGATGTCTGCTTCTTGCACTGCCAGGTAACCAGGTGTTTCCCAAAGAACTGACACCCCGTAGATGTTGACTTAAAATCCCTTTTGCATCCACCATAATCTGAATCACTATAAGCAGTCAGGTCAAAGCTATCATCATTAGGATACCATAAGCCTAGATCCGGAGTACCCTTCAGATAATGCAAAATCCTCTTCACAGCAATAAGATGAGAGACTCTTGGCTTTGATTGATATCGCTCACACAAGCAAGTAACAAACATGATTTCTGGTCGAGAGGCACTGAGATACGTAAGAGATCCAATCATTCCTCGATACAAAGAAGCAGCGATTAACTCCCCCTTTCCGTCTGGTGTAATCACGTGACTAACAGCTAGTGGGTACCAACAGGTTTGCATCCAACATACTGAACCACTCAGAATGTTACCAACATATTTGGTCTGATGAATAAAGATCCCTGCCTCAAACTGATCCACCTGCAATCCAAGGAAAAATTTCATCTCTCCCATATAACTCATCTCAAACTTATCTTTCATAACCTTCCCAAAACCTTTGCACAGAACATCATTTGTGGACCCAAAAATGATATCATCCACATAAACTTGTACCAAGAGCAAATCCCCATCCATCTATCTAATGAACAAAGTGCAGTCAATGATACCTCTTCTGAACCCGTTGTTCAGAAGGTGAGTAGAAAGAGTCTCATACCACGCTCACAGAGCTTAGTGCAATCTATATAAGGCCTTGTCAAGCTTGTTGACTTGGTCACGGTGTAATGGATCTTCAAACCCAGGAGGTTGACTGAGATACATAACTTCATTTATCACACCATGAAGAAAAGCAATTATAACATCCATCTGATAAACTTTAAAGTTTTTGTAGAATTCATAAGCCAAGAAAATTCGGATTGCTTCAAGACGAGCAACCGGTGCAAATACTTCATTGCAGTCAATCCCTTCAATTTGTCTAAAACCTTGCACAACCAGACATGCTTTGTTTCTTATCAAAATACCATGATCATCACATTTGCAGCGTAGAACCCATCTTGTGCCAATGATTTCGCACCTTTAGGTCTATCAACAAGCTGCCAAACCCCAAGCTTCTTAAATTGCAACAACTCTTCCTACATACCATCTACCCAAGATTCTTCTTTCAAGGCTTCAGTAATGGTTCTGGGCTCGATTTGGGAGATAAAACAAGAATTGGAACAAAAGTTCATATCTGCAAAGTCGAGTATGTCAGAAAGACCACCTGAAGATAACTGGTTTCTAGTCTTCACGCCATCATTCAAATTTCCTATAATATTCATCTAAGGATGCATGTTGTTAATTCTTCCCCCTAGATGAGCAGGAATAACAACTTCTGGATCAAGATTATTAAGATTGAGATCCTCAAGAGCAGGTACAAGATTTTCAACATCAGGTTCTGGGACATCTTGCTGAGAGTGATGATCATCTGAGTCTGAATTGTCATCATGTGTCTGTATTGGAGATGTAACCGATGAAGATTGCATTGGTTCATCAGGTGCATTCTGTGCATCATATATCATTTGAACAGCAATATCTTCATCAGAATACAAGGGAGACATATTAAAAGAGTCAAACTGATCAGAATAATTGAACATCCAGTCTGGACCCTTTCCAGGTAGTGGCATAGTGTATTTCTTAACATCCACATGTTACTAGTCTTTCACATTGTGAGTTGATCTGTTGTACACTCTTTTATTAGGAGTGCTATACCCAAGAAAATATCCTTCTTCCACCTTATCATTGAACTTGCCTTGCTTTTATGCATGGAGCACCAAAAGGTTCAAGATACTTAAGATTTGGCTTTATGTTATGGAGCAATTCAAAACAAGTCTTCCCATGTCACTTCACAATCAATACCCAGTTCAGAGTATAACAAGCATTAGCAACAGCTTCATTCTAGAACTGAACCGGTAGGGATGAATCAGCAAGCATAGACCAAGCAGCCTCAATCAATGTTTTGGTCGTTCGCTCAGCAACACCATTAATCTGTGGGACATATGAAGCACTAAATTGTTGGATAATACCACGTTCGTTGCAAAAAGTCTCCATGTTATTATTCTTAAATTTCGTCCCGTTATCTATTCTGAGCATCCTAACTTTGAGCTTGTAAAGTGATTCAAGTTTGGTAACCAGAACCTGAATACACTCAAACGTTTCTGACTTTTCTTTAATAAAAAATAGCCAGGAGTATGTCGCACCCCGAGCCGGCGGGGTTGGATCGGAGTCCCGTCGGGCGGAAGGTTCCCGGGGCGCAATATCGTGAATGATAATCAAAGTGATCAGATTTTTTACATTGCACATGATATAAGTGAGAAATGCTAAATAGAATAGAATTACAAAGTTAAATTACGTCCAAATCGTTCATAATTTAATAATGTAAATCTATCATAAACATCATAAAATAACTATCTTGTAACTGCACAAGATATACAAAATAATTGTATAATGATGTTTCCAAAATATGCAGGTCCAAAAATACTAAGTCTTCTATCTGAAGTCCTAGTCCAAAAGCATAAGCTTCCTAGTTGACCTGTTCGTCACCTGAGAAGTCATGCAAAAATAAAATCAACACATGGTTGGTGAGTTCATATAGTTTAAAGTTTGAAAATGATTTGTAAACCTCTTCCGGTAAAGACCTTAACATCATTACCTCCACATGTAATATCCGGATCGGTATGCTTATATATAGGGCATATGTAGGGTCGAACTTACCGCCCGCCCAGCCACCGTCCCACCACATACTAATCCGTATATGACACTGTTGTTAATGATAGTTAAGCATTTTTACCCTTCTCATTAAAACCCAAAAATCCTTCTGTTCTTTGTCCCCGTAATTGCAATCATTTGAAATCCATGTTGACTCCATAAGTTCATCACACAATATGATCAACCACAACAATTGTAGAAACAGTTATAAATGCTTAATTAAATAAATAAATAAACATTTAATAAAATCTAAGTCCTAATGATTAGGCCATGGTCAACTCGAGTAGACTACTCTGTCAATCAAGGTACTTGGTAGTTAGGGAATTCTGAAAATATCATCAAACATATGACCTACAAATCAAACGGTCTAGCTAGGACTTCTTGAAATGTAGGATTTCTTGTTTCGTTCTTGATTCGTTGTGTTGGCATATGTTATCTTTGATATTTCCCAGATTTTCCCTTGAAAATGATTTATTGATTCATCTGATTCTGTCACAAGATGTACTTAATTCATTGGTCATGGAATACTAGATTCGTTGATCAAATGTACTCTTGATTCGTTGTTCATCAAACACTTGATTTGGTGAACATCGAATATTAACTTTGCAAAGATAGTTTCGTTTGATTCGTTGAACTTCCCCACTTGTTTTGTCAAAATAGTTTCGTTTGATTCGTTGAACTCACACACTTGATTTGTCAAAATGTTTTGTTTGATTCGTTGAAATCACCCACTTGATTCGTCAAAATGTTTCGTTTGATTCGTTGA
>SZYD01001044.1:0-104358 GCA_009363875.1 Mikania micrantha | reverse complement strand
AACATTCTGTTTTAATTTATCTTTACTAGAAACTTGAAAACACCTGTAGTCATGAAGAATGTTTATAGTTTTGATTCCAAGTATGTGGCTTTGAAATGAAGATGGTGCTTAGTCAAGTGGTTTATTCACTTTGTTTAAAAATCTAGTTTCCACTTGTGGTTTTGGATCTTTAAATTAGTATTTAATCTTTAAATGATTAAAAATAAAAAAATTGAAAATTTTCAACACTGCAATAGTATAATTTAAATTTATTAGATCTGATCTGTTGAAACGAAGTTTTTTTTTTACCTTGTTTAACATTTCCACTGTGTCATTCAAAATGTTGTAGGGCATTTCATATGAACTTGATTTGTAAAAAACATGGTATAATGTAAGCAATAAACAATCAAAAGTTCACTTCTACCCAAATGCTTAAGCATGCTTACAAACTTAAAGATTATTGAATAGTAATTAATTTTATAATGATTCACATAACGAGGATGTTAAATTGCACTACTGGATGTTCATATGCATTTTTTAGATAATTCAGTAAGTTTAATAATAGAAAAATTGAAATGAGAAGACAATCTAATTTAATCATGAATAGATGATTACAGTGTACAAAAGAAGGGTAAGGGGGAATCTGTCTATAATCATAAATAGATGATTACATTCATGTCTATAATTTCTATGCTCAGTAAATCTAGTACCACGGAAAACAATGGGTGATGTCATGTTGGTGGTTGTTTGTATTCCTTGTATTCACTTATCTTTTAATTTCTTATTTCCATCAACTGTACAATATATATATATATAGGGAAGGGATCATATAATACCCTCATTAATTGAGATAACCCATTAACCCTGGCAAAAAACGCTCAAATCGCAAAAAAAATTTTTCATGGTTTTTTTATGCAAAAATAGGGGGGGCTCCTTTTTTAAGCGTTCGCTAATTCACAAGCGTTAAAAGTTAAACGAAATGAAGTTTGCGTTACACTGCGACACTTAAATAAATGTTCGCAGTGTAACGCAAACTTACATTTCGTTTAACTTTTAACGCTTGTGAATTAGCGAACTCTTAAAAAAGGAGCCCCCCCTATTTTTGCATAAAAAAAAACCATGAAATTTTTTTTTTGCGATTTGAGCGTTTTTGCCAGGGTTAATGGGTTACCTCAATTAAGATGAGTTATTATTCACTCCTTACCCTATATATATATAGGGAAGGGTATAAAAAATAACCCTCATCTTTTGCTACAACTACATAACCATTTAAACCAATTTAAACAATCAAACTTACACATAAGCATTACATTAAAATATTAAAAGGGCATCATAGTCATTTTACCCCTTATAAGTTTTCCCCCCTCTTTTTTAAACATTAATAACTTTTTTATAATATATTATTTTTAAAAAAAAATTGCACCATTATATTCGTCTCATTTTTCTCTTTAATTCCGTTATAGTCTCGACTAATTTTTTTTACTTTTTTTAATGCCCTATATTTACATCATTGTAACGAGGTTAAATATAACAAATTTATTTGGAATTTTTTTAAAAATGATAAAATTACAGTGATGTAATTTACATTGACGTAATTTATCGTGATGTAATTTACATTGACGTAAAATTCGGTTTCGGTTTTTTTCGGTGAATTTGGTTTAAATTACAGTGATGTAATTTACATTGACAACAAATTAGTTTAAATTTTTTTCGAACAATGATAAATTACATCACTATAATTATCATTGTGAGAGAAAAAAAACAAAATAATATGTTCTATTACATCACTGTAATTTATCATTGTAATTATCATTGACGTAAAATTCGGTTTCGGTTTTTTTCGGTGAATTTGGTTTAAATTACAGTGATGTAATTTACATTGACAACAAATTAGTTTAAATTTTTTTTGAACAATGATAAATTACATCACTATAATATCATTGTGAGAGAAAAAAATCAAAATAATGTGTTCTATTTACATCACTGTAATTTATCATTGTAATTATCATTGTTAGAGAAAAAAATAAAATAATGTGTTACGTCACCGTTAATTATGTCATTGTAAATTACTTCATTTGTGTACATTACTTTCTTCATTTTTGTTACATTACTGTAATTTACCATTGTTAGAAAAAATTTCTAATTAATTTGCTATCTTTAAGCTCGTTACAATGATGTAAATGCATGACATCAAAAAAAAAAAAAAAAACTAGTCGAGACTATAACGAAATTAAAGAGAAAAATGAGACGAGTATAATGGTGCAATTTTTTTAAAAAAATAATATACTATAAAAAAGTTATGAATGTTAAAAAAATGGGGTAAACTTTACTTAAATAACAAATGTCTTAAATGCCCTTTATATTAAAAAAAAGAAAAAAAAAAGGAATCTGACACGTGTCACCATCCTATACACTTACATTTTTAAAGTAACCATTGGATGATGGTTAATGGGTTGTAACAAAAGATGAGGGTTATCAAAAATTCTATGCCCTATATATATATATAGCTATTAAATCCTATGAAAACCCAATCTTAGAGAGAAAACCCTTAAACCCTATGTGAGCCGTTGATTTGGAATCTTGAAAATAAATGTGGTACAAACTAAACCTGAATAAAGAATTGGGTTTTGAATAAACGAATTATTTTTAATGTGGACCACATTTATTTTCAAGATTACAAATCAATGACTCACATAGGGTTTAAGAGTTCTCTCTCTAAGATTGGGTTTTTCATAAGATTCAATCCATATATATATATATATATATAGGGAGATGATCAAATGTTAACCCATGTTTATTGCGTTAACCAAATAAATACATCTTATTACTTTAGGGTCCACAATAAAGTAAATCTAAAGGTGTATGTTTTTTCTTTTTTTGATTAATGTATGGCCCACTTACATTAATAAAAAATTAAGAAAAAGCCAACACCTTTAGATTTACTTTAATGTGGGCCCCAAAACAATAAGATGTAGTTATTCGGTTATCGCAATAAGAAAGGGTTGACATTCAAACCATCCCCTATGTGTATATATTAGTTTACATTTTAGTAACTATTGTTCCTGTATCAGGCTGAAGCTTCTTATGTTCTCTGCCGAGTGTTTGCTAAATCTTACCACCTATGCAATTCCTCAAACGATATCATGAAGCCTTTAAATGAGAATGTTAAAACAGTGCGTCACATTGGTATTCAGTGCGATGATAAGGTAAGTTTTATTGATTCTGCCGAAAATAATTGTTTGAGGAAGCTTGGTACTTGAAGGGATGAAACTTCCAATCTGCCAGTTCCTGTATTAAGATCCTGGGGCAATTTTCATTTTTATCCTTTCTAATACGGAAAGTATTTTATATACCCTAAACAGGTTTTAATATCATTGTACCTCATGCCTTGGAACACTTGGTATTGGTTTTGAACATTTGGTTTGTGAAAGGGTACTAACTTAAAATGAATATATAATTTTTTTCCACCTATTCAGGCTATCACTTTTTATGCGCCTAGGCCTCGACGAGACCTTTGTGCATTAAGTGTGCTTATCGCCTTTGGCAACATAGCTTTTGACAATCATTAGTTTGCACTAAACTTTAAAATGATAAAGATGATTCAAGAACAAAGGTTAAACAAACTTTTACAAGCTTTTGACAATCATTAGTTCACACCCAGATGTATCGTTTGAATGTATGATAAGACTGCTCAATCAGTTTCAACGATTTATAAACAACCATATTAACAATTATTTCAAGTTATCTAACCGTTATTCATTTACGTATTTATGCAGGTGAATTCGCTGGCCTTTGAAGGAGACTTCATTGAGCTAAATGATTTTCTATCTCCACTTTAGTGGGTCAAACAAAAATCAAAGTTATAAACAGGCCTTAAAGATGGTCTACAGCTGCGAAGATGAAAATTTAGACAGAAATCCAAGTTATAAACAGGCTGTGAAAATGTTCTCACTCGAAAATGGAAAACCCATAATGGGTTATGAAAATTCAGACAGAAACTGTTCGATGTTCTTCAGCTGTGAAGATGACAATGTTGCCACAAGGTATTTTGTTTGTTGTTTTCGCTTATTTGTTTTCTTTGTTTGTACACCAAACTGTCAATCGGGTCTTATGGATCGGGCATGCAGATTCGACAGCCTGTTTTGGCACCACGGAGAGAGCGGTGGCTAGAACAGATGCTTCGGGTGGCTGTTTGTTGTATTCTGGCTGTTGATTGTCGGGTTATCTTTCTGTTTCCTAAATGGATTTACTTCCTTCTTTCCTTGAGCAGGTAATATTTTGCATATCCTAAACGTGGGTCATGTTTAAGGATTCTTTAAATTAGTTTTATGGATTCTGTAATCTGATTTTCAGTTTGATGATTGGAGATTTAATATGATTTGTGAGTGTGCGTTTCGGTAATTTAACAAAATACATAATTTAGCTCACATTTTATTGCATATTGCCATCTCTCTCTCTCTCTCTCTATATATATATATATATATATATATTATATATATATTTTTATCTTTTTTGATACAAAATCTTGAACTATTTTTTTTTTAATTTTTTTTGCAAATATTGATTGTGGGTGTTAAATTTTTTAACCAGCAATGTTTATTTTTTGCTTTTTCTCTACGGGAAAATGTTGTAGAAATGTAAAACTTTTGATTTTGTTATAAGTTAATCATTGAAACTTTGTTTTGTTTTAATAAATTAAAAAAAAAAAGTTTCAAAAAAGGTTACTCTTCATCTACCCAGACGCCAGAAACACATCTTCAACTGGAAACACGGCCGCTTAAAACGCACGAAGGTTAATCTTCATCTTCACCAAGACATCTGCTCAATCATCGACACGGCCGCTTAAAACGCACGAAGGTTATTCATCTTCACCAAGACGTGTGTTTAATCATCGACACGGCCACTTAAAACGCACGAAGTTTAATCTTCATCTTCACCAAGACGTGTGCTCAATCATCGACTAGTAACTCATGCAATGTCGTGTGCTTAGCCCCCGTCGGAAACGAGCACAGACTCTTGAAATGCAGATAAATTGATTTGAACCCTAACCCTATTCTGGTGTATGTTTTTGCTAGTCGATGTTGCTGGTGATGGTTGGTTCGTTGGTCACTAGTTTGCTTATCAAAAAACACAAGCCATATCAATCATTTAAAAAAAACAGAAACTGTTTTCATATCGATCAGTTCGAATATACAATATTTGACTTTGATGAATTTGTTGGTGAAGGGGATGTGATTAGGGATTAGAATGCGTATGATGATATTTTATTATAAGCACTAGGTTATAACCTTGTGTATTTTACAGGATTTGATACTTAATATAATGTAATTAAAATACATTATGTTAAATTACATGTTTAGAAGTGTACGACTATAAATACAATTCAAAGTGTGTAACAAATTCTCTATACAAACACTAATGGCCGTTAAGTTTAAAATACAAATAATTATATGTTGAAAATGCTCATGTTTATAATTTTAGAAAAAATCAAAAGAAAAAATAAAAACTTTAAAACCTAACATAGTTAAATTTATACAATATTTCTTTGATTTAAACAAAAAGTTGTAAATATGTAATTTTAATAATAATAAAATAAATGTTAAAAGAATAATATAAATTAAATTTGTTACCACAAAAAAAGAGGATTTGTTTAATTTCACATAAAAATAGGATTTATTTGTTAAATTGTTTTAATAATGGATTGATATGTGTTATTATTATTTGAAATTGAATGTAGTATTGAAACATGTCATATTCAAATAAAATTTGATTATGGTATTGACATATAAGCAAAACATTTCCTTTATTATAATATATAGATTAGGGTAAGATATTGTGATTAGAAATTGATGGCTTCCGCCATTTTCCTTTATGTTTTTATAGTTTTTTAAAAAAATCCAATCTATATTTTTTTAATTTTTAGCAATTTCTAAAGAATTGAAATTATTTTTCAAAATCTATGTTATTTCCATTTCTATCATACAATAAAAAATAAATAAAAATTATGGTTACAAGTTATGTAGGTCACATATTTAGGATTGAAACATAAAATAAATTTAAGTTATATGTATGGAGCAAAAATTTTTTTGAGTGATTTAATTGAAACAAAATTAAAATTTGGCTAGGTTTTTATAAAATTACCCTTTTATCTGGTTACAACATGTTTTTGTTTTTTCAACTACAATAGAATTTGCTAACAAAACAAACATATCAAATAAAGTTTTACTAATCAGTAGGATTTGAATGTGTGTGACGAATGTAAACTTTACTTTTATCCCTATAGAATAAAGATTGTTTTTTAAAGAACCTCGATTCAAATATGTCATAAAACTTTCATTTATTTCTTATTGTGATGTCATACACTTTTTTTTCTTTTCTTTTTTCTTTTTTACATAGACGCAACCAAAAGCATAAACATACAATCAAATCCTGATGAATTTACTCATCTTATGTCAACCTAGGTTTGCTTTTGCTCCTCTTTCCTTCCACAATGAGAATCATTTTTATTTTATAGGGATGTAAACGGACCAAGTCAAGCCCGAGCTTGTTAAATCTTGAGCTTAACTCATTTTGACTTAAGTATCGAGCTTGGCACGTTTAGATTTTTATTTTAAAACTTGAGCTCGACTTGTAAAAAAATTTTCAAACTCGAGTTTGGCTCGGCTCGGCTCTTTGGTATTTAATTATTAAAAAGTTAATTTTTCTGATTAATTTTTCATATATTTATAACCATATTTATAGTATATAACTTAATACACATGATTTAATTATATTTATCATAATTGTACATGTAAAATATTTATTTATATAAATATAGATTTATTATATATTTATGTCAAATAAAAATTATATAAATAAAATTCTTGTTAAGGCTCGTCAGCTGGATTGAGCTTGATATGCTAAGCTCTAGCTTTGGCTAGATAACTAAATGAGTGATATTTTAAGGCTCGAGCTTGGGATCAGGCTCATTCAAGTTTTATACCGACCTGATCTCAAGTAAATTACGAGTCAGCTTGATTCGATTACACCCGTACTTCATAGTCACCACTCTTTGTATATGTGTTGTCATTGGAAGTAGATCTAGTTGTTTATAGTCATTTATAGCCTTTTTGACTGTTTGGGGATGTTTTTGTTTTTTTATCATCTAGTTGGTATAAATAGGTTATAGGATGACTTTGTTTCATATCATGCTTGAAGACAGGAAAAAACGTGAAAAAAACGCTTGTTTTATGCTCTAATCGCTATCACTACGCTTGTTTTATGCTCTAATTTTTGTTACAATTCTTAGTTTTTACTTTCTATTATTTTTTGTATTATCAATCTCACTCTACATCTTTCCATTGGTCAAGGTTATAAAACTGATCTAACCATCGTTTGTGTTCTTATGAATACTAGGAACATGAATTTTTGGTGCAATAGGAATTTGGTTGAAATGAGTGACAAGTCTAAAAAAACTTGTTGCAAGTTATATGATCTACTTTTAGCAAAGGAGTCAAACTCGAGTTTGATGAGGTATATTAACAAACCGTTTTGCAAAGCACTGAAAAATGATTATGAGTCCCAACAAACTCAAATTGGGGGTGAGGGTCAAATATTTAATTACAAAATAAATATGGTTTGGGATTGAATGATGAAGTTTGTGATTTAAGAAGCTTTGCCGTTTAACCAATTTGACAACTCTTAGTCAACAATCTCGTTGCATGTAAGGCGAAGGTTTATTATTCGACTATGTATTATTTTCTTATTTTCTAGATGCTTTGAAAACTCACTTTGTAAGCACTTGAATTAGAATATGTAAAATAAAAATAAATGAAGAGATAGAAGCCTTGAAAATTTGAGTACATCACATATATTTTTAAAAAATGAAAGATTTAATCACATAATTTTTTAAGAACAAAAGATTTAATAAATTTAAAAGTAAAAAATGATGTTCAAAGAGAATCTGAACATTTCTTTTCAGCTTTTATTTTTTTTTTCTCTAAATACGATTATTATAATGATTCTCTCTAAAAAGCTTTGATATAATACAAGCAAAATTCTAAAGTTGATAAAACACCAAATACATACTTAACAAACACAAATAGTAGACCAAAAATAAGGAGCATTTTCCTAAGCAAGAGAGAGCAGCATGCCAGCATTGTTGCATTTAAAGCACACATATCAACTAATCTATGATTTCCCCCTCTTCTTCCTCTGCTTTATAAACAGAACAAGTTGCTACACCATCAACATGTGTTTCTCTCACTGTTACAGACGGGAATCTCAAAGATTCGGCGGTTAAAAATGAGTTTGCGGTTATGAACCGCAAAACCTGCAAAAGACGGTTTTTATCACTCTTAATGTCTTGTGTCAAAAGCTTCTGTAGAAGTGATGGTTGATGATTGGGCTTTTGGCCATTTGGCCTTGCTTTTTTGCCAATTGATCTTGAAATGATGTTCCTCTTTTGTTATGGAACTTCCCCCTTTTGTAATGTTGTTTCTCTCTACGGTTTTGTTTATTAGGACCAAGAAGATAAGATGCTGGAATGTCAGCA
Source organism: Mikania micrantha (assembly GCA_009363875.1). Taxonomy (NCBI): domain Eukaryota; kingdom Viridiplantae; phylum Streptophyta; class Magnoliopsida; order Asterales; family Asteraceae; genus Mikania; species Mikania micrantha. The sequence continues at coordinate 95,846 of SZYD01001044.1, read as the reverse complement.
ACTTCACAACCCAACTCAGCTTGTTTAGCCAATATTTCCTTCAATTGCTGCAAAACAATACTGCGTGTTAATTTTATTTATTTAATTTGTCTAATTTCAATTGCAGCACTGAGTAGAGGTAACAACATGAGCGGGTTGGATTACAGGCTATTGTTGGCATGGGCGAGCTCTTATTCGTTCGTAGTGTTAATTTTTTAGCCCAAATGTTATTTTTAGTTAAAAATAGTGGTTTCACCCCCCTCGCTTCATAAAATTAATATGTATTCCGGGTCCCATAAATTTCCGCCCCCCTCTCGATAAGCTCAAACTCCGCTACTGATTGTTGGGATGGGTCAGGTTGAAATGAGCCAATTAAGGTCGAGTTGATAGGTTGACACTGTTGTCCATTTTTAAAAAGAAACAACTTCGTTTAAATTATGATGATGAAAACTGTATCAATACATATTAATCTAAATTCTTGAATAAAATAAGGTTTAATATTCATTTATCATAGACTTTGGGTGGTTTTCAACCACTGACATGTTCTTTTAGTTGATTTTTTTTATTTATATTTAAATGGGGAAAAATTTGATACCTAACCATTTACTCTCAGTTGTCTTAGAAATAGAAAAAGTATTATTTGACTTTTTGAGGCAACTCAATAATCAAAGATAAGAAACTAGATAATATATAAATAAGAATTCACACGTAGAAACTCACGAGGTGTATATGAAAAATAGATTTTATTGTAATTACAAGGTCTTTGGAATATATTTAATGCAATAACTAATTCATAAAAAAAGACGCAAATGCTGGCAGGTCGACCCAATCTGACACGTATCAGAATCAATTTATACCAACCCATACCTGTTTTAACCCTATCCCACCCGCCCATTTTTCCGGGAAAATCAAGCAATGTACCTGGCAACGTAACATGGCTTCTTGGTTGGTGCCATCAGACAATGTCTGATCTTTCTTTTGCTTCTGCACGATTAAAGGTAAGGTGTCAGACAGACATGCCATGAAGATCAAACCAAGCACACAAAATCTAACCTTTAAAACAGTTCCATTTGTAGGGTAGTTCTTCTTACGAGCCTCACGCCATGCCTTTATTTCCTGCTCCGTGTAAGTGAGAGAAGGTACTCTAGAGTACAATAAAGCATAAGTTCATGTTGTAAATTATTATTAAGAAAATTATAGCAAGACACAAGAAAGAATGAAAGGTCAGAATAAGTGAATTTCAACCCAGTTATTAATGATGGATACTATCTCAAATGGGTATCTTTCAAGCACCTCAAACATTTTTTTTATTCGAAGAATAAGATTGTTGCTGAAATGCTATTATGTTGCAAAAAGACTTAAATACGTCAATATTTTGTTTTTATTATTAAGAACAGCAAACACACACTCATCAAATCCTACAACTAGATCTACTCAAAACCTACCTCTGGTCCCGTTTTATATGTGCTAGCCCTTGAGTGGCAAAAGTAAAATTGCACTAATTTTAACGTTATTTTACTTAATTTTTGTGAAAATAATGTTAAAAGCGTTAGGTTGGTTGGTTAATCAGGCATCATGAGCGGGGGTCTCAAAAGAAGCAGCCTCTTTATTTCTACAGGGTAGAGGTAGGGCTGTCTACATCTTACCCTCCTCAAACCCTACCTTACCTTAAAATGTTGATAGTAGGATCAACTGAGTACGATGATGATGGCCTTTAGAATAGAGGGACCTCTAGGATAGAGGGCATGCACCTTAAACACATAGATGTCCCCTTAGGGACACTTAATTCGTTAATTGTCTATAAGAATCAAAAAATGAACAAGTGTTATCAGGCACAAGCCATCATGTATTCACACATACAAATAAATGACCAATTTTGACCCAAATAAAATATGCCAAGTTTTGACTCGTATTAAAGTGTTGTTCTAACACAAACCTATTACCCAATTCACACATCTAATCAATTAGGCGTACCACAAATGACACAGAGAAGGCCCAACAACTAAAGCTAAGCAATGCTAGATAATTACGGGTGAAAAAAATTACTTCTTTTCAAAATTGGTAGAATTCTGAGAAACAGAATCTGCTGCCAAATTGTCACCACCCTTTGCTATACAACAATAATAAAAAATAACGATTAGTGAAATACATTACAACAATATAATAAAAACATCCTATGTGCTGAAATATATTAACAAAACTAAGAAGCATTTCGCTTATGCAAAGATGATGAATGAAAAAATTATGTATTAAAGTTTCCTACTGAAAATACATTTAACCCATCATTTTCTTCTCACTCTGTTTGATCCATATTTCCTTTTTATTATCACTTTTAACTATTATGACTATATTCGAATGTAAATGTGTAACAACAAATTGGAATTTTATATAACAATCATGAAGACATATTATCAATATAATAGTGCATGCAATAAAATTTGAAATGTGGCTTCATATCAGAATGCATCATGCTGGTGAGCTTCTCATTCAACATTTATCTATTGTTTATTACTATTTGGGTTTAAACTTTAACATTTCTATTTATGTCAATCAACTGTATCATACAGGATATAAATTGTTCACCTTTACGCATATTTCCTTTGTAGATCCCAAACTTCTCTTTCACATGTTTATGGGACTTGGATCTGCACACACTCAATGTCTACATTAATTAATAAATCAGCTACTGAATAAATCATGAAATAAAAGTATTATCAAGCTTACTATAAATATAGCATACCCCTTGTGTGAGGCATCATATGTTTTATGCCCTTTGAAGTTTTTGTGTTGAGATTCAACCCACGCGCCATTAACATTGGTAGGAACGATTTTATGATTGCCCTGTCCAATATTTTATATATTTTAGAACTAATATACTGCTATACAATCAAAACTTGTAGCAAGACATACGTTTAACAAGTAACTCCCGAAAGATTAGAGCTAGATTTTTCAACATGTTTAATAAAAAAGAATCAATTTTTAACATTAATTGTAGCAATACATACTTTGAATATTCTCTTTATTTGTACAAGCAAACCGTATCACCTTTAGCATTGAAAATTTAGAACCCAGAGATATTTACCCACCGAAAAACAGTAGATAAATAAAAAAATGATACCTGGCTATTAGTAAGAGTAGCATGATGGTTCTGTGGTTGCTGTATTTGAACTGGTCCAGAAGCACCAGGTGAAAGCAGGTTCCCTTGGACCAAATTCTGTGGACTGTTAAAACTAGACATGGGAAACTGGTGATTCACAGGATTTTGAGGGTTCATAGCATTCACAATCTGGTTCTGGAACATGGGAACATTACCAGGAAGACATTGGGTGTAATTGGGTTTTGTAACTGAAGAAGCTGACAGATATTTTGAATTGTGTTTTGCAGAAGGACTTGCTGACCTGATAAACCAACATTTTGGTGGTAAGCAGTAGGATTCATGGGACTATGAGCAAAGAACTGAGCCTGAGATGGATTAAACTGGTTTGCAAGCAATGGATTGAATCCACCAATACCATTTGGCAAAGTATTTTGCAATTGAAAGGGCTGAGTAGGGAAATTCATGAAACAAAGTGGAGATGCAACTGGCATATTATTACCATTAAACATTGGCTGATTAATCACTGGGTTCACCTGTTCACCACATTCCAGAAGTTAGGTTTTACATCGAAAGTAAAAGTGTAACTAATTAAAAAAAAAAAACGCACACCTGCTGAAGAACTGCGGAATTAGATGCTGGGATTTGATTGGAATTCTGATGAGGATTCATGATCAATTCGAAAATTTCTTCGTTGATTTTGGTCGCGATTGCCGAAGTTGGCCTGCTACTTCTGATGATTATGGTGCAATGGCAGTGTGGTGCAAACCCTAATCATGTTTCAGGTGGTACTGGTAAACTTGACCAAAACGGGAAGCGTGGCTTGATCATGGGCCCATCGACGCTTCTTTTGGTCTCGGTACTCAACAGACCTAACAAATAATTTTTGGGCCATCACACTTTTGTTCTTCACATTTTGAGCCCGATGCTAAATTTTTTTCCCTTCCTGGATACCGCGAGTTGCGATGGCAATGAGCTGGATTCGGGACGGGTTTGAGTAATCCCAATCCTATACTCGATTATAAAACTAGCTTAAAACACGTTGGGTGACTAATAATAAATTTATTTTTCATAATCAAAAAATATATATAAAATATGTCAATAACAGACTATTAATATCTTAAATAGCATGAAATTTCAAAATTTCATAAGTTGATTAGCATTGTTCAAGTCAATAAAAGAAGAACAATTATCAACTAAATGGTTAAAAAAACTATTGTAGTTGACAAAAAAAAGAAGATAAAAAAAAGAAACAAATACAATGAACAAATCCTTAATTTTAAAAGGAATAAGAAAAGAAACAAATTCTATTTAATTCAAATGTATTTTAAATAAGTATTTATAATCGGGTACGTAGGACCGGTAAACGTGTATATTAATCAGGTAATCAGGACGGGTAAACGGGCATATGAACAAATCACATGCCCGTCTCATACCCGCGAAAATTTTAAAAATTAATCTCATACACGGTCCAATACACATCAGTTCGGGAATACCCGTTCCATATGTTACTGGTTTCGGGCAAACCCGTCGGACGCGGGTTTTTTTGCCATCCCTAACCGCGACTCATGGCCGACTAGATGTGAACAAACCAGTTTTTTTAAAGAACCAGTTTTTTTTAAAGAATCAGTTTCAGGTAGGAACGGTTTTCAGTTTTAGTCAACAAAGCCAATAATCAGGTAGAGATGAAACTGGTTTTGGTTAGCTTTGAGTTTTTGACCAGTTTTTAGCCGGTTTGGTTTCAATTTTTAGTCGGGCAAAGTTGGAACTGGTCTGGGAATTCTGATTTTGATTATGATTTCTTTGAAAAACTAGAACTAGCTTAACCTATTGCTTCACATAAGATCAATTATGGTTTCAGGCATGGTAATTAGGCTCGGTTTTGAAATCAATTTGTTTCCCACCTATATGGCCTGACACATTTATTCAAGATTAGCTAGGACTATCAGGTAACGTTTGGTATGCATGAATGAAAGATGAAATGAAATGAGTCATTACGTTGAAATGAAAAGAAACATGTTTGGTTACTACATAAGAATGAAATGCATCATTTTATAAGGAATGTGATTTCTTCACTTTTGATGATTTTCATTCCTTGGAATATGAATTTTTTTGTTCATTGTTCATTCCTTCACTTGAAGGAATGATCCGACCAGTCACCCCACCCATGTCCAAAACCATGACCTGATCCATGACCAAAACCAATAGCCGACTCTTGACCTGATCCATGACCAAAACCAATAGCCGACTCTTGACCTGAACCATGACGCGAACCATGACACAAACAATGACCCAAACCATGATCCGAACCATGACACGAACAATGAACCAAACCATGACTCGACCATGACCTAAACCATGAACCGATTCATGACTCAAAAATTACCCGACCCTTGACTCAAACAATGACCCGACCCATGAACCAAACCATGACCCGATATACAAACCAAACCATGACCCGATCCATTAAATGCCCCGTGATCGAACCATGAGCTAGACAACAACCAACCAATGAACCGACTGATGGTCCAAACCATGACTCGATCCGTGACACGTGACCCGACCCATGATTCGAACAGATTAAAACCACAACTCGACCCATAAATTGTATTTCATTCCTTCATCATCTCATGTATATACCAAACAACAAAAAGTAATGAATTATTTCATTACTAGAAGCAACCAAACAGGACAATGGAATGGTAATGATTCATTTCTTTCTCTTGTCCATTCCATTCAATTCACTTGTCTATTCCATTCATTCATATCAAACAGACCCTTAATTTTTACTTTCTTTATAACACTCAAAAGTGTACGCTTGTTCCACGTTTAACCAATTATCCTTTATCAATCACTTGAATAATTCTTGATCATGTGGTTTTTGTTGCATTCTCGCATTGTGACTTGTACATTCAGATAAGCATGACAAAATGGGCGGATCGGGTCGGGTCAGGTCTGTTAACGCGTGCAGGTCAAGATGGGTTTTAAGAAAAATCGGTTTTGGTCTAAATAAATCGTTTTAAAAAACATTAATTTAGTTGAAGTTGCAATGAGTTATTGATAATTTTTCATTAAATATAATATTTTTTTGCATAATCTTAATACTTTCATGATCTTTAATAATTTTTCATTAAATATATTATTGATAATCATTACTTGTTTAAATCTATTTTATTATCATAGTTTTTATGTTACCTATTTTGACTCGCATTGTGTTAAGGTGTTACTCATCTCAACCTTACTAGTTCTACATCATTACTCTCTAAATGAGACTTTGTTTAGTTCTCGTTCTACTTATTTCTTCTTACGTGCCTTTGGGTGCTTGTGTTATTTGTTTATGAGTGATATTCTAGTGGCTAAATTCCTACCTAAATTGACTCCTTGTATCTTTCTTGGTTATGATACTTATCCTTATGGTTATTTATGCTACAATCTTAATAGTTGCAATGTTGTCACTTCATGTTATGTTACATTTCATGAGTTTGCCTTTGGCATTCCTAACACCTCTCTAGCTCATGCGTCTTCCTCCATGTCCACCATACCCTTATTCTTTGTTATTTCCTCACAATTCCCATCACCATCGCCACCTTCACATCAACATCCTCTTATTCCACAAATTCTTGTGGTCATACTCACTACTAGTCTTGACAATTTCAAGATCATGTTCCTTTTCATGTATCTACCACTCCTACTATTCAATCAACCACACTTCCTCAAGTTCATAAAATTAAATGGAAAATATGATGGGATGTAATTCGTGCCAAGGTTGTTGCTTTGCGCTTGAACCTGATTGAGCTACGTGTGTCAGCTCCCATTGATGCAGGGTTGGCCCAACGAGTCAAACAGCCCAAGCAAAAGCTTAAGACACTGGGCCCCAAAAAAATATAAGGTATCCACTTTATTAAAAAAAATTATATGCAATGAGCTTTTTTTAGTCTGTAGGCTTGTTTTTAGCTTATGGGCTCTCAAGGAATAAGAGATACAACAAAGACCCACATAAAAACATTTTAATATTCAATTGGAAACGATTTAAAAAACTTGATTACGAACATTTTATGAAATAATTTGCATTTAAAAAATTAGGGAAAAAATTATAATATAAACATTTTATACATGTAAATATAAACAGTTTTTTTAATTCCACCATATATAAACTTTTAGTTTATTATTATCGGTCTTAAGCCCAAATAAAAGAAAAATAGTTTTAATGTAATCGTTATTGAATGATCCCGGATTTTTATTCTGTTTAGGGCCTCTGAAATAGTTGAGACGGCCTGCATTATTATTGGTTATAAGTGGGTTACGTGTGTATATATGATTAAGTGTAACGTTGATGGGTCTACTTTTTGTTATAAAACTCTCCTTGTTGCTAAAGTTTTCATCAGATTGAGGGTGTTATTACTCCAGACGTTTAGTCTTGTGGTTAAGCCCAATAATTTATCATTCGTTCATGTCGTTTAATTTGTTAATAGTTAGGTTGCCAAAGATTTTAGACAAGGATTAAATTCGATGTAAGTTTGCAGTTTTAAAACATGCAAATATAAGTTTTACGAAATTAAGTACTTGACATATAAGTATAAATGCTAACATCAATGGCGACGTTAATAATAAGTTCATATATTTATTCAAGTATTAGGTTAAAAACTTTTGTATCACATGTTATAAAAATAAATTTTAAATTATTTATATTGAATAACATATTATATATTTTATGGATGTTATTTTTAAAATATAAAAATAATATGATTTATAATGTAATCATATTTTTTTACCAAATAAAATATAATCATTACTATTTAAGATGTTATAGGAATATGACATATGTTTATAGGAAAAAGATATATATTATGTTATCATGGTATTTATTGTTGAATTTTAATATATTTATACTTTGATTATATGATTGACAATAAAAGAAAACGAAGTAATGAAATATATCATTCAAGTTGTTAGTCTCAATATGGTAAAAATGATGAAAATGAAATGAATTATGAATAAAATTGAAAATTAGCATATATTGATTGAAGAATGTTTTTGTTTTATTTTAGAAACTGATGTATTTATACAGCCTGGTGTATTTTTAAGTACTATTTTTTTATTATACAATGTATTTTGATTATGGTTTATGATTTTAGTTAAGAATATGAAAAGTAATTATATATATTTCAGGTCAAACGGGTTGGATTCGTGTCAACCCATATAAATTCGAGTCGGGTTCTAGTTCGTGTGTCTGCCCTGATTGTCGTGTTCGGGTCGGTGTGAAATTTTTAGGCTCGGGTTGGGTTGAATCCACAACCCGTCAACCCGCATTCAGCACCCTTATGTGTATGTCAGTAATTGCAATGCACACACTCTTATGCTTGTTAAACTATTCAGGATATATTATTGAAAAGATAATCATGTATCTTATAAGTCCTTTGTATATAAAACTAAAACAATTTAGTGGACATTGTATGTTGTGGGTCTGAATTTGTGGGAACGAAGAAGACAACAAGCAGTGTATACGCCATGAACAAGCTTAATAGATTAGAAATGTTGCATAGAGGTCAAGTATGTGATCTTGTAACAAGCAAAAGATAAATTTGCTACATTTAGTCTTTAGTTATGTTTAATATGTTTTATTACATTTTAGTTTTTTTTTATAACCGTAGGACCTACTTACGTGGTAAACCCCCGGAACCCCTAACACCCGACTAACCGAGAGGAAAAGGTAAAGCGCGGCCATGCAACCGTGTTAGTGGCCTCCAAAGAAATTTGCTATAAGTGGGGATTGAATTTGAGACATCTAGGTTGTCTCTCCTTCACTCTAATCACTACACCACTTTCTTGAAGGTTACGATTTTAGTTTTCGGTTAAGTGTGTGAGAGTTGAAAGGAAACCTCTTAGTGAGGTGGACATCAATTGTATTGTTAAGTTTTAATATGGTTTAATACATTTTAGGTTGAGTGTGTGAGAATGGAAAGAAACCTTCACGGTGAGGTGGACATCAATTGCGTTGTTAAGTTTTATTAGAATATATTATAGTTGATCACCTATCATATTTAGGCTCCATCTTATAAATTATCACTAAATATTTATGTGACAATTGTGTTTGAAAATTACGTCATCATCAATGAAAGCACGTATCGTCGTACTTGAAATTCACATTGATTTAATGATTGTGATTATTACAGGTTGAAAGTATGCGAGAAATGGTGAACGTGGGAAAAAACTGTGCGCGAAACGGAGTTCCGGATTCTCCGAAATCGAAAAAACGAAGAAAAATACAAAAATATCAAAGTCAGACACCCCGCGCGGACGCCTAACCTCAGCCTTCCACGTTAGGCGATGCGCGAGGACTTAAAAAATATCTGAGATTCCTTGGGTTCGCGCGGTACGCCTGGAGCCAAAGCTCCACGCTAGGCGGTACGCCTGGCTTATGGCAGTTTGACAGATCAGAATGAAAAATCAGATTTCATGCAAATCTTATTTTTTTCATTCTCTTCGAACTCCAGCTGCAAAACCCTCGCCCAAATCGATTTTTGATCATGCATAACTCAGTTTCAAGCCATCTAAACCCACGGATCGCACTGGGGAACGTATCTACATGTTCTGATCGTTATTTTGAATATGAAAATCCGTCTACTTAGGTAACGATTCGTTTTAACCTACTAGTTTGATAATGGTTGATTAGATCTTGTTTTTGAACGTAATGCTATAGTTAGGATTGTTGATTATTGCCTAGATGATGGCTAGGAATGATTATAAACGAAGAACTTGATGTGTTAACGGGTAAATCCTTGTTTTGATCCATTGTAATGTCTGGTTTTCATGAAACTATAACCATGATTAATCTTTGAAATGCAAGGTTAAATCCAAGTGTTTCAAACTAATTACAATCATTAAGATAATCATTGGAATAACTATCTGATGTTTATGATAACAGTCAGATTAGTACGTTGAACATTGTTATTAAACCTATTCCAAGGTCACATTATGATGTTTCATGATATTTGGGTAATCAATAACGATGATTGATCATTCCTAAGCCATAAATACATCTAGAAACTGCTTCAGTAATATAATCAACAACATCACCTATTTGGTTAATCTGAGATTATTTTGATTAATCAAACGTGTCATCAACCTTGTATTAGGGACCTGAATCAGTATAGGTTTATACATTATCATACATTGTATGATATGACCTTAAAATAATTAATGAAGCATTTAATATCAGTTTGATGACTTTCACTGCAATGTCTTTAACATTGAGCGTTCAGAAAGATCTAATCAGTAAGTTAAAACAAAAATAACTTATTAAACATAAACTAATGCAGAATTTAGCTACCAATATCATTCTGCGTGTGAATTCACTACCCTCGAGACTTCAGGTGAGTTTCGTACAACCCCTTTTATTTTTAATGTTTTACAAACACCGGGGTACTACTGTGGAACTTTTCTCGATCATATGATATGTATCACTGTTATCTGTGTGATTTCATGTGAACTTGTTGAGAACTTGTGGATTTCATGGGATTTTGCCTGTAGAACAGAACTCTATCACAGAACTTAAAAGTTCTCGTTTCTTGAACTGTATCTAGTGAACTCATGTGGGGCTGAATAGGAAACAATGATAGTACTATCGGCTGACAACCCATTTGCCGGGAGCTTGCAACTCCCCTTGGTGTAAATGTTTGTTACTGTTTCCAGAACTTCTTAATGTTGAGATAGACATTAAGATAATGAGGCATTAAGATGTTACCGACGTGTAGTATCTTATAGAACAGAACGGAGTAGTCCGAAAGGAACTAGATATGGGTCCTATGGTTATCTTGAACTGTATATATATCGAACATTTACATATCGTATCATACTGTTGAACTTGATTATTAGGAACTCACCAGCTTTGTGCTGATCTTTCAAACTCAAACATTTTTGCAGGGAGACAGTGACCACCGATGAGGCTGTACTTTTGAACACTTGTAATTTAGTTATGTAATAAGTTAAATTGTGTAATAAACCCAGTTTGTAAACTGTAAGTTTGGCTGTGAATACGAAACCATTGTAATGTATTTATTTTAAGTTAATCTGTGTGTTGTGATACCGGATCAAGTAAGTCACACCTCATCTCTGAGACATCACCACTATGCTTACACAACCTTCTCAGTGACATAATCAACATGTGACGAGAGGTGAAGGTGTGACAATTTAATATTTTATTGATCAAACTATGTGTAATACACAAGTTTTAATCTTTTGTATATAAATACAAACATACATATACATATATACACGCTCTCTATGATATGATTCTGTGTATTACACGTGATGAAAAAAAATTAAAAACTAAAAAACATTTCAAAAAATATAAAACGAAAATTTGAGATTATATATTATTTAAATTAGTTATAACAAAATTATCTAAGTAATAAAGCAGTAATATTATTTTTAAAACTTTTTTATAGTTGTTTTTTAGTAGTTTATTTTAAAAACATGCTCTTAAATATCATTTGTTATTAATATCTCGTTTAAAAACTTTGGTTTTTAACATTTTTTTTAAATTTGTTTTTAATAAGTATTTACTTTTTAAAAATTACTGGCTCTAAAATACAAACAAACAAACATACCTAGTTAAATCTCACTTTTATTACCAGCTCTACAATATTTACAAATTTTAGAAGAGTTCGTTGTTTTTGAAAAAAATATATTTTATAAAAATTTCAAATTTTATAATAAATTGGTTATCTTAAAAAGTGTTTTTTTCTATATCAATTTTAAGTAATCTAATTTTTTAATTCAAAAATATATGAATGATATAATTAATAGTTAATAATGTTAAATATTTGATAGGAGGGAAATAAGTTAATTGGAGATGAAAAAAAAAATAGTATGAAAATGTTTTATAAAACTGACATGTGTCACTTTTATTATTATTTATTAGCACAAAATGAATTAATTATTTAATAAAAGAGAGAAAAGAAAACATAGATGAAAAAGTGTCACAAAATGACTAGTATCTAATATTATTTTTATTTATTAATATAAAAGTTTTTATTAAATCTATACACTATAATAAAAGAGTAAATTTTTGTCACATGTCACCTTCACACACCACTATATGCCACATGTCAATGTCTCACACCACTATTGACATTTGTCAATTTCTTATCAATCCACTGAATTCTCTCATATTAAATAATTATATATTATCTCTCTTATTAAATAAATTATTTCTTTAATTAAATAATTATAATACTAATAACTAATATATTATTTATCTTTTTATAATAAAACACACATATAATTTTTATAAAATACATTAAAATTTTTTAAAGAAAGAAATATTTTATTTTCAAAAAAAAAAATTTATGTAAAAAACAAGTTATCTTATTAAATGATTTTTTTAAAATATACCATAAAATGAGTTTTTAAACAATGAATTTTTTATAAAAAATGACATTTTTTAATTTATTTAAAAACTGAAGTAATAAAAATGATAGAGAAAGTTACACTTTTGTTCTGTTATGTTTAACGCTATGTTTAAATTGGGTTGTTTAACATTAATAATTACAAAAAAAAATATTTTATATTACTGATTTATAAAAGTTAGTTTTTAATACAATAGAAACTGAAGTTTTAACATTAGTTATTTCAAAAATGTCAATTGGTATACATCATAAGTTCATATATCATTTGTATAGTGATTAAAATTTTTAATTATTTATTTACTTAAAATATCTATTAATATGTCAAATATCGTTTTATAATTGTTAAATTTTCAATAACTAATTATTTAATATTTTATATTAAACCCGTGTAACACACGGATTAATAACCTATTATATATATATATATATATATATATATATATATATATATAGGGTAAGGATCAAATAAAAAGTCTATTTTGTCTAAGAAGGCTAAAAAGGATTTTTAAAATCTCTAAAACCGACCCAAACGAACTCCAATTGAACTCATTTCGATGGCATTGGAACCGTATCATTAAACCTTACAATAGTTGTTTTTTGGTTTTAGCTTTAACAACAAGTTTTAGAGTTCGGATTTTAAGGCATGTTTTTTTAACTTTTAGGTTTTATCTCTAGGTTTAGGGTTTGTTTTTATAATTTTTGTTTTATGATTAGGGTTTATTGTCTATGATTTAAGGTTTAGGTTTTAGACAATTACAAGCCGGTTCCAATGATGTAAAAATGAATTCAATCGGAGTTTGTTTGGTTAGGTTTTCGAGATTTTAAAAATCCTTCTTAGGCAAAAAAGACTTTTTAGGGGAACCTTCCCCTATATATATATATATATATATATATATATATATATATATATATCCCAACTAAATTACATCAAAATTTATATTCAATTGACCTCAAAAATTTCTTAGGAGGACTAAAAATATTATCAGTTACAAATGTATTAGACCCTCCGGTGTGCCCAAGGAGTGGGCGTGGGTGGGGCGTGGCACACCGCCCCCCTTGGGGCGTGAGAGGGCTTGAATGGGGATGGCTTGATTGTGGCAACGGCGTGAGAGATACAATCTCTCTCTCTCTTTCTCTCTCTCTACACTTACACACACACAGACTCAAACATATATATATATAAGTTTAAAAAAGGGATGATGACGTGGAGTGAGTGGGGTAATGGGGCATTTCCACCAAAATGGTGGGGTGAGTGGTTGTGGTGAGTGCTTATGTGGCGCCTACGTGGAGTGAGTGGGGTGCCTTGGCACACCCAATAGTCTTATATTGACCGCCAGCTACGGTTTTAGTCGTGGTGGGTATGACATTCACGTCGGTTACATTACGTTACACAATTGATCCAATTGTTCAGAACATAAATGAACTTTTCAAACCCTTTATTGGAAGGTTCAAATATCAAAACTTTATAATTTTAATTTACCATATAATTTCCAAATCTATATTTTCCTTCAAATTAAGATTTCTATATATAGAACTATACTTAGAGCTCGCAAAACATATGCATGAAAAGACACGATAAGAACTGTTTAACAAAAAGTACACTATATAATTTTATACATTTTTTTAAATAATAAAAATGATGCATGGCTTTATCATTTCTTTTTTTTTTGTTATTTAAAATATTAAACTATCAAGCTTAAATTTTCATAACAAATGTTAAACAAGTCATTTTTAAATTTTATATTTGCATTAATCGCGTCGTTTCTGACTTGTTAAACACAATAATACTCTTTTTGTCTGCTTTAACTCTACAAGACAACCAATAGGTATCTAGTCTAATGGTACCCTCTTGTCTTCTCTTATAATATGTCTTGGGTTGGACTCTCTTTGGGAGCAATTGCTTTCAGATTAACAAGAGGTTTAATTTTTCTGTTTGAATTTCCTCTTAGATGGTGAGGTCAAGCTATACGTTTTGCCGAGTGATGTTTGATTTAACGTTTCAAAAAAAAGCACCAGCTCTAGATGACATTTATTACGTATCACAAAATTTTTTGACGCGTTACATGTTCTAAAATTTCATTAAATGGTAATAAATTACGAGCGATTATAAAAAGAGCACAAGTGAATTAAGGATTTGTAACACACACACACAAGTACAAGTTTTTGAAGGGTTTCGTGATATTCACATGGAGAAAGCCATTTCATTCACATTTGTCATCATCACCATGTTACTAATCACCACATGTACGTATGCGTGATGCATTCTTTTTTTTTTTTTTTTTTTTCTTTTTTTTTTCTTTTTTAGCTTTCATGTTTTCATATACTTTTAAGGTTGAAATATGTGATCTGATACCAGTATCTTTTCACATATGTATATGCACACGTATAAATACAAGTTTAGTATTGTTGACAGTGTTCGTAGCTATAGCCGTCGCCCCTATAGGGTCTTTATTGTTGTAGTGGTAGCAACAATTTTTATTATGGCATCAACACTCATGAAACATACATGAAACATGCAATGGATTTAAAAAGACAAATTTTTTTACCTCCTTTAACGAACTTGTCAAAAACGACGTTGGTTTGTACACATTGTTGGTATATGTTAATTTTTCATTTTTTTTTTATTTTTGTTCCATACTTACGACAAATTGTCGGTATAGGTTAATTTTTATTTTTTTTTACTTTTGCTCTACACCGACGACAACTTGTTGTGATAGGTAATTTTTTTTTTTTGATTTTTTATTATTGAGCTAAACCAACATTAAGTCATCGCTATAGGTTAACCTATGCCGATGACATCTATACCGATGACATATTTAACCTTTTGCCACAAACCTATACCGACAAACGTAATAGCAATGAGACGTCGTTGGTAAAGGCTTCACAAATTTTGTTGGGATAGAGCTAGCCCTTTTCTTGTAAACATTTCATTAAAACATGACAAATTTATATATTTTCTAAATTATTTAAAATTAAAATGCCAAAAATATTTGTTAGATTATGGATTGGATTAACCAAATGCATGTGATTGGCAGTGGTTAGCAGTGATTCGGGTGCAGATGAAGAAAGGTGCTTTAAAAATAAGTGTATAGGTGGAGATGATGATCTTAAGATGAGCGTATGCCCTCCCCCCTCATGCCAAATTAACGATAATTGTAAGAATTATTGTTTTCCCAACCCTGAACCCTTTTGTAAATTGGGTGTATGTTGTTGCATCATGTAAATAATTTATATTATGTCTTTGATTTGATGAATTATCATTATTATTAATTTTATATTCTAATAAATTATAGTTTCATTTATTCTTGGAATTTCATCTTTTAGATTCTAGTGAAGCCACTCTGTTTATTTATTTATTTTTATATGATTAAATGAGGTTTATTGGTTGTGTAACTTAAATAGTGATGGACTCGTGTATGTATCAACACTACACACAAAAACACGTATAAATATGAGAAATGATGAAAAAAATCTAAAGATATTTTTAATGGTTCGGTTTAGGTTTCATTGTTCAAAAACCATTATTGTCGGTTTGGTTTATGATGCCATTCAAAAACAGTTAAAACCGGACCATGAACAGACATAGCATCCACATCATGCCGATATGCAGTGCTTTGAAGAGAAGGGAATGTTATTTATAAACTGGATGTCGGTCCTTTTTATTCAAGGTTTCATCCGTTAAAAACATATTTTTATCTAAAAACCTAAAAACACGTATCTTTTATATTGTATTTTTATTTTTTACTCCATTTTTAAAATAAAGTAAAAAATACCATGAATTCAATTAATAAAAAACAAATCCAAGAAAAAAAATAAATGATTTTAAGTTTCAAGATAAAGAATTGTTATTATTTGACACTCTCTCCTTACACATACATATGTGATGTATATCATTTGCTTAGTAAAAACATGTATATCTTTTTAAATGTTCAAAATTTTATACATATAAAAAAAAATACATACTTAGTTGTATGTCTGTCCATCTCCCCACTCTATATATCCATGAACACCAATAAAAAAACCCAGCTAAAACCCCATTAAAGAATAGTGCAATTATTTTTAAGAGACATGGGAACATTGATCTTGTTAGGATCAAAAGCAACCAAACACTCAACCCGGTCAAAGAACTTGGGTTTAACCAATTTACCCAAAACGTACGCTCTCGATCGAACCACGAAGCTCAGTTTCAAAGGCACCGGAGCCGTTGGTATCCCCTTCGAGCTCCTCAGACCCTGCCCGCTTCCGTACAACGGAATCTTATCCCCGATCACCTGAACCGTCAACTGTCGCTGGCTCTTTCTGGACTGATAAAACTTTTTGATCTGAAAAGTGAAAATTCAATCATATATCTTGACATTTAATTTGAGACATAGCCCATGAATCATGTGTTTATGACTAGTATTGGTAATTCATATGCATTGTAAAATTGTATTTTATATATCATGTGGGTACTTGTCGTGTAAATGGCATACCAGTCGTTCTGTCGTTATTTTCATACATATTTTTATCATTCCAATTTTTAAATAACATTTTATTATATCTAAGAAATTAAAGATATTAAAACTAAAAACCAGTTGATATATGGATTAATTTATGAACAAAGGAAAAAAAAAATAAAAATAAGAAATATGTTTACGGGTATAATCTAGGCATGTGTATTTTAGGTAATCTGGCAGGCTTAATATTAGAGGTGTTAAATAAATTTATATTTATTTATTTTTATTGTAATAAAATATCTTATATTTCATAAATATTATATTAAATAAAAACCTAATAATACCACTTATAAATTATAAGTTATAATTAAACATGTATCATTCATTAGTTTTTATTAGATGTAGTCCCATAGGTAGAGGAGTCTACCCTTACGCTAGAAAAACAAAAAAGAAATTGGAGAGAAGAAGAGTAAGAGGAATTAAAAAGTATAATTTTATTTTGTGTTTCAAAGTAATAAAAAATAACTAATAATTTTATGTGTTTTCACGTTTGAACGATGAAAAAATATATAAATTTGTAGTTATAGTCCTGCTATTTTTATTATAAGTTAAATAAAAGTATGACATGATAAATGGTAAAATTTTATATTTGTCGTTATTTTTTGCCTTCTACTCTTTTTAATCTTAAAAAAAGTTATAAGAAAGAAACATCTACGGCTATTAAAAAAATCAGAAAAAACAAATACTTTTTAATACTTTTTACAGTAAATTGTTGAGATGAATCTTTGTTTTGTTAATATTTGATTCTTGGTTTCACATTTTATAAATTATTCGTTTGTTTTAAAAATTTAAACATTTATAAAACATACATTTCTTATGTTACTAAATTCACTCAAATGCTTGACCAAATTATCTTCGTCTAAAATTTATAAGTGTTACAAATCACTTATAAATTTAAACATGTGAATTTAACAAAAGTTTGACACGTAAAATGTTAAAACAATTAATGAATAATAATTTAGGCATAATATCTTATTTTTTGTACTACACTTTCGTTTGTACTGAATTTTATTTTTTATACTGGATTTTTTTTTTTGTAATTTATTTTGTTTTTTGTACTAAATTTTTCTTTTGTATACTAACTTTTTATTTTTTGTACTGAATTTTTTGTTTCTCTGTACCGAATTTTGGTTTTTGTACTAAGCTTCTGTTTTTATGTTTTTAGCATTACTTATCTTAAATTTTTATTTGGTCTTAGTCTTTTGAAACAAAAATCTCTTCTAAATGGATCCGATATATAACTAGGTTAATATCCCGTTTATTATACGACTTTAATAAAAAAAATATAAAAAATATTCACCAATGAAAATTTGGATAATATAAGATATTTTTTAATTTAAAATATAATTAAAATTTAGGGCAATTTAATACTTTAATTAATAAAAAAATATATATTTTCTTAAAACACTAATTTTTTCAAATTTTCTTTAAACATTTCGTTTTAGTTATCTTTTTAACTTTTATATTTTATATTGATTTGTTTCTAAGAAAATGTGTTTTTTACATTAATATCTTTTTAATGTAATAAAAAATCTTATTTAACTTAAAGATGTAAAAAAAAATATATCAACGCATTTAATTGGAGAAAGATGCAAAAAAATAAAATAAAATAAAAATGCACTAAAAACATTCATACATCCTTAAAAATCTTTATTTATTTATTTATTTATTAGAGTAACTATTAGATTCATTACTTTGCCACCGCTAATAAATATTAATATTAAATAAGAGGGTTAAGAATTAAAGAGGCTTACTGTGCCGGAGCCAACTGCAATTCGGAAAAACGAAAGATCAAGCGGCGTAGATGTGACGTGGAGGCCGAAGAACGTAGCCGTGTTACGAAAACTAAGCTTCACCGTCGAGTTCATCGTCACCATATCGGTAGCAACTCCGGTGAAATCCGATCCGGCCTGAACCACAAATCGCTCGAATGTAATACTCTGAAACGCAAATTCAAAACCAAAATTTGTTAATCCGATACAAACCCTTCAAATAAACGATCGACTCAAAATCAATCACTAACCCTCATCGTGAGCTTGGGTTTTTGGGGTTTACTCGCACCGTACAGAATCAAAGCGAACAGCGAGAACAGAATCAGGAAACAGATTATGAACCCCAAAACATAACACCGGCGAGGTATGCGTTTTTCAGATTCATCGTCGTCATCAAGAAGACCTTCTTCTTCAATGGAGTTGAATTGTTTATCCCATGGCTTGGAGAAGGTCTTCAAAGCGACGTCGTTTGAGGATATCTTGCCGGAGAAGCGGGTGGATGAGGATTGACGGGAGTGGGAGTGGGGCGGAGAAGCGGTGGGGCTGAGCAGAGCCGGAGTTGAGTTTGATGGGCTCTGAACGTAGTAGACTGGCCGGCGGGGAGGAGAACGCGGCGGCGATGATGCCGTCAGGCTGGTGGCGTCGGAATCGGTCTTCGCGTGCTTCATTTTTGCTTTTGGAGTTGCTTGCAATTGAAGCCCATGGGGTGAAGTTATTATAGTGGGAAAATGGCTTAAATATCATTTTCTTATTTAAGAACTAGATTAGTAAATCTTGTATTAAACATATTAAATAAAGAAATATTACGGATAATTATAAATTAAAATTTAGAAAATATAAGATGATTTTTGATATAAAATAGGATTATAATTTCGTATGATTTAATATTTTAAATATTAAAATAATAATATTATTTCTTTAGACACTAACTTTTTTTTAAACTTTTTGTTTTTCAAACTTTGTTTTTCAAATAATTATTTCTTGAATAATTTAAAATACTTTTTTTAAGAAAGTGTATTTTTAATATTAATATATTTTAGTTTATTAAGAAAATCTTTTTTTTATTTAAAAATGTATTATAAGTATATTTAATATAATTATTTAATATTAAATGTATTTAATATGTGATAGATGATGTAAATGAAGTTTGAGATGCTATAAAAGAATGACTTGTGACAATTAAAATATTTATTTATTAGTATAGGTAGATTATTATTTTTTTTGACTTAATTTATTTTACTCTCAATTAGTTTTTTTTTTCTTTTCTAACTTTTATATATATAATATTTTCTAAAGTTAAATCGGGAAACAAATTTTCTTACATCTTCTTTACGTTCTTCTTTCAATGTTTTTTTCTACACGTTCTTTTAGGTTGCAACATAAACATTTTTCTATTTATCTCTCTATCTATAGGTTGTTATAATAAATATTACACATCTTTGAAGTATATAGGGGTGTTTATCAGGCCGGATAATGGTTTATTCGGGTCATTCAGATTGGGTTGTTCGGATTTGAAAATTTTAATATCTTATCCGAAACCCTACCCGATCCGAATTCGGAAATTTTCGATCCGATCCGAATCTATCCGAATAACCTGAAAACCCGAATAAATTAATTTTTTCATCCGAATAATCCGAACAACCCGAAAAAACAGGGTTATTCGGATTGAATTCGAATATCCAATCCGAATAAATAGGATTTTGTATATCCGATCCGAATTCGAAAAATGGATATCCGATCCGAATATCCGAATCTTTATTTTGGATCGGTTTTTTCGGGTTTCAGATTTGATTCAGTTCGGATTTCGGATTTTTTGAACACCTCTAAAAGTATAGACATGGGTCGTTATTATTGATATAGGCTGTATAGGTTAAATGACACCTATAGCTTTGATCAAACTTACAAAGACTATGACATCAAGCATGCTCATATTTCGTATTTCTTGAAAATAGGGGATGTATTGCTATCAGTAAATAAATTATTTGTTATGCAACAAGATTTCTTGATATATACATCGTGAAGGCGTCAGCTATCTGAATTGATACAAGGTTCTTTTATACTAGCATTAATTGTTTGATAAAACACAAGATTTCTAGATATACATACTAATTATGTGACATAATACAAGATTTTTTAATATATTCACCAATTATTTTTCATGACACAAAAATCCTAAATATGGACATCAATTATTTGATATAACACAAGATTATTTGACATACTCGTTAATTATTTGATATGACATAAGATTTCTAAATATACATGCAAGATACTTATATATAAAGAATCATATGCTATTTATTTCCTTACAACTTAATCACTTCATTCATAGCATGTATCCTTATAATCAAACAAAATTTTGTTGGTCATGTTGGGTTTTGATGGATATTAGTTGACGGTGAATCTTTTAGTAACAAATATGATTCTGTGAACCACAATCATTATAGTAGCTTTTGCCTAATCAACCTCAGGTTCAACCGCAACTACAACCATAGGAGCAACCAGGGGCGGGAGCTTTTGAGGGGTCCAGGGGTGTCCTGGTCCCTGCCATTTTTCACTCATAAGGGTTGATTTAGTAGCATTTTGTCGGGAAATTTTTTAGGTATTGAGTCTGGCCTCCTCCGTTTTCTTTCTAAAAATCTTTCGGCCCACTTAGGATTTATTTTCAAGCTCCGTCACTAGGTGCAACCTCTTTCGTTGTCACCTCCTCTAACGCATTGAGAAGTCATCTTAGATCATGCGGTACATGATAAGGCTTACCGCAGCGGGTGCCCCGCTCGGCCAGCGGCTCAGCGGCCTTAAGCGGGAACACCGCCACCCTGTTGCGCGGCCCCCATCAAACGACCTTCCACGGCCCCCGCGTCCCGTGCTCATGCTTTCTTCTGATTGGCCCACGTAGGATAGCTTTTTTCTGATTGGTCCACATGGAATAGTGGGGAGGGGTTTTCAGTGGGGTGACCATTGTAGGGTTTTAAGGTTTTCAGTGGGGTGATGACATGGCAGGAAATTTCGGTGGGGAGGGATTTTCAGTGGGGTGACCGCTGTTGATAGTCTAATGCTTGACATTTGCAGGGTCTTGAGGATTTTATGATATGAAGGCTTAAGCCACAATCACCATTGCACAAGATCTAGGGGTCGTGTTTCCTCTCATGCCACTGCACAACAAAATGTATGTTCAATGCTAGGAATGATATGTATGTTTTTTTAGCTATTGTACTTTTTATACGTCTTTATCTTCCACTAAATAATAATATTAAAAACATATATTTTTAAATATTTAAAATAATTTAATTACGAATGCACTGGCGGATTTAAAAGAATCTTCAGTGGGTTCCCTATTTTTTGACAATTCAATTAGAAAGAACTGAACATAAAAATTTCCAGGTCAGTTAGACAGCTCAGGTCTTGTATTGTTCATCACGTAAAATTGGTGCAATATATTAAGTTAATAACTAAAAAAACATCGTATTTAAAGAGTTCGAATGTGCGGATTGCACGCTCGTTTAAGATTTCGGAGTTTCAGACTAAGCGGGAGTTAAGTGGGCCGTGTCCCCTTGCAGGGTCCCAGGGGCAGTGCCCATGATTAGGGACCAAGGTGCAGAACACCCTTTGAGGTTCGGGCAACACCCTGAAACCAAAATGAATTTGGAAAAGAAATATTGATTTCGAAAAGTGATTTTAACATGATTTTATATAAATCCAAACATTGATTATCGAGAATTTTCTAACAAAGATAACTTAATCCATTCATGTTGGCAACCTATTGAGGAAATTACATTAATGATTTACCCCTAAAAGTATCAAATTGAGTTCACCTAAACTCTTCAACCTTTTGAAAACAAAAAATTCCTACTAAATGTTCGTAATACGGTGTGTTCCGGTGCACCCCGTTGAATGTAGATCCGCCTTTGTACGAATGTTTATTACATCATTCATTAAAAAAAATACTAATAATCGATTAACTGTTTTTTTTCTTCAATTTAACTGCGTGAACACATGGTTTTTTTTGACCTAGCAAAAATGCATATCTGGGTGAAAATAAGGATTTTAATAAAAAAAACAAAAAGTTAGAATTCAGTAAAATAATAATAATAATAATAATAATAATAATAATAATAATAATAATAATAATAATAATAATTTTTTTTTTGATTATGAAACTTTTTGTTACGATAGATGGGTGAAAATGACAATTTAAATGACTTTTCGTTTTTGCAATATATTATATAATATAATATTATGGTTATATGATGGCAATGACTTGGTAAGAAGGTTCCTACAGCCAAAGTACAGTTGTCAAAATACAAAAAAGTCCAGGTTAATTTCATACGTCCATTTTCGCTGCGACTCCGTGTAAACGACTTTTGGGTTACATTCAATACGGCATTTATTAATATTTTTGTTAATCATATTCACATTTAATAAATTAGACACATTTATAGATTCTTGCAGTGAGTAAATAATGGTCAAGGGTAACATATATTTTAGATCCTATTAACAATTAACAATTATTAATATATGTATGCATCTAGTGAGTCGATATATAAGGTGATAACAAATAGGAATGTCTGTCCTGTGAATTTAGCATACTGGTTGGAGTTTCACCTTGTGACCGAAAGGTCATGAGTTCAAGCCTTACCAGCGGCAATTTAAAGGACATCCAGGTGAGAGAAGGAATATTGAGTTTAATCTCGAGTTCTGGACCAATGGAGGGCAAGGGTTTACTCAATCCAGGGGGTTTTCACGCATCTGGTGTGGCCACGTCATACCTCTGTCCGGTGGGCCCTGTTAAGACAACATACGTGGTATGTAGAATCATCGTCGTTCAAAAAAAA
This sequence comes from Mikania micrantha, assembly GCA_009363875.1. Classification (NCBI taxonomy): domain Eukaryota; kingdom Viridiplantae; phylum Streptophyta; class Magnoliopsida; order Asterales; family Asteraceae; genus Mikania; species Mikania micrantha. The sequence continues at coordinate 72,260 of SZYD01001044.1, read as the reverse complement.
ACAAATAGGAATGTCCAAATAAGCTCGTAGTTTGGGTCTCGCTCGAAGCTCATTCGGATAAAGCATGGCTCGAACATAGAATATAGATCGTTTGTAATCGAGCCGCCTCGTTTTGTTACCGAGTCGAGTCCGAGCCAAGGCTGGCTCGACTCGTAGGCAAGGATAGTGGGTTGACTCGTTTGTACGACATCCAACACCAAAATATAAAATTAGAGGGTCAATTTTAGTAATATATAAATTTGAGTATAAATATGTTTTACATGTATGGTAATGTTTAATGAATTTAATCAAATTTCTTTTCAAAATTTTTATTGCTACTCTTTTATTGTTGCTCTTTTTAATTGTTGTTATTCTTTTAAATGATAGTGTATAAAATTTCAACACTGCAGAACAACTTTGTTGTTTTTTAATTGGGATGTTTTGTTATTTCTTACTTTCATTTATTAAATTTCTTTTATAAAATGAACCAAAAATGAACTGAGCAAAGCAGGCTCGGTTGAAAACCTGCAGAGTTTGAGTCAAGAATTCAGGCTCAGTTCATAATTCGAGCCGAGCCAAGCTAGCTAGGTTCGTGAACAACCCTCATAACAACGTTACTTGCAAATCCACTTAAATTGGTAATTAGATTAGTGCTCTAAACTAATTAAACTTTTAGCAAACATTATGTAAATTGGTTATATGTTTGTTAACCATTCATGAATAAGTTTAAAACTACACAAACGAACATGGACAAAAACTCATTTGTTTGTTTATAGCCCTAGTTAAAATGTAGTAGGGGACGTGCACAATTGAATTGATTTTATGCAAGGAACATACTTGCCGATCCACTAATGCTGAACGAATTGGTCTCATGAACTAAGTAATGGTAAAGACGAAAGATGAATTTCAAACTGTATCTTGAAAAAGCGTTCGACACACTCAATTAGAGCTTTATTGGTTCGATAATGTAGCAAATGGGCTTTCCATCCATAATAAACCTTCAAGAAAGTAGCGCAGTAGTTTAAGTTATGGAAACACAACCTATGGGTTAAAAGTTCAAATTACACTAAGAAGAATTTTTCTTATAGGCAACCGACTTGGCTGCTTATTGGGTATTAAGTTATCCTTTTATTGATATCGTTTCATTCCTCAACTAAATTAGGAGTATCGAGAATTTCAATGTTTAAATTGATGGTTCAGAACGAAATAAAGAAGAGTAAGGTTTAAGAAAGGTATAGGTGATGGAAGCTTTGAATGTGATCTTATATGAAAGCATATGCTCTAGCCTCTAGGTATGTTTCACTTTCAAGATTTAACGTTCATGCTAATGACACATTACTATCACACATGTTTTATGCATATGGCATGTTATTTATGGTCAATAGGACGGACAACAAACTTTCAAAATCGTACAAGATTTCTTATATGTTTCTACTTAGCCTTGGATCTAAAAATTAATATTGACTTGGCCTTCATAGTTTCTGTGGTGAGAATTGAAAACACGGTATAAAAAACGATAACAAGCAAATATACATAGAGAAGTCTTGCTAAAGATAAAAAAATGATAATTATCCTTAATCGTAGAGCGGCATCATCACCTTTCAAATACTTGAGGCTACTCATAGGGGCAAATATAAACATAATCAAGAATTGGAAACCGGTGGTCAATAAATTTAAAACGAAGTTATATATTCATTAAATCATTAGAAAAGGAAACATCTTTCTTTCATAGGACGTATGAGTCACTAAAATTAATTTGGTAGCTCACAATAGCATCAAAAAAATAAATGTTGTCTATGAGACAGGAGCATATAAGGCGCAAATTGTTTTTTTATTTTTATTTTATTATGGTCAATAAAGTAAAAACCGGTTCCGGTTAGGTATAGGTTTTCGATCGTTTTTTTATTGTTTTGACTAGTTTTGGTTCCGGTTTTAGCTGGGTAAAGATGGAACTGATTCTAGTAATTCTGATTCTGATTCCAGTTATGATTTTTCTCAGAAACCGGAGCTGTGTGTACCCTCTTGTTTGATACAAATTATGTGATAGAGAAAAGTTTTATGAGTGTTTTTTTCTCTCTTTATAACTCTCATTTTTATAAACATTAAAAGCAAAAGTTCTTTCATATTGTATCATTACACCCATCATCTAATGATAATATTAATAGAGGCTTTTCATGTCATTTTCTGTAATTATTAGTGAATGATTTCAAAGGCCACATAAATTAGGTATATTCCAACAATTTAAACCTACCTAATTCCATGAAATCAAGCTTAACATGGGTTTGAAGAAAAAAGAGGAAAATTACGTAATTTTCCTTTTTAACTTGAAAAATTAACATCCTATTTACGGTGCACACATATAATGTACATATGTGTGGGCCCTCAAATGACAAAAGTGAAATTGCACTAATTTTAATATTACTTTATTTATTTTGTGAAAATAACGTTAAAAACGTTGGGATGAGTAACTTAAAAAGACAACTTTGAGCTGGGGGACTCCTTTGGAGCAGCCTATTTATTCCAATTGTGATAGGGGTAATGTTTGTATTCATCCTCCCCACAATCTACTGAAGAATGTGAATATCCTGGGTAAATTTGTTTGTTTGTTTAACTTGAAAAATTACATATATCTGAAGATACAAAATTTTAATGCCTAATATACAATGCTTTTAAAGCATTATTTGAGTAAATATGTAATTTTACAAGTTAGAAACGAGAAATATGTATGAAAAGGCAATCATCATAATTTTATGGCTTTATTTACAAGTTAGGGTTAATGAATTCAGTTATAGGTTTTTTTATAGAAGTTACACCATTAAATTTGTCACATTTTTATCTTTAATTCAAGTATAGTCTTGTCAAATTTTTTCAAAGTTTTCGAAATTACATTGATGTAACGAGCTTAATTTTCTCAAAGTGTTCGTAATTACACTGATATAACGACTTAAATTTTTTAAAGTGTTCGTACTTACACTGATGTAACGAACTGAAGTTTTTTCAAAGTGTTCGTAATTACACTGATGTAACGAGCTGAATTTTTTTTTCAAAGTGTTCATAATTACACTGATATAACGAGCTGAATTTTTTCAAAGTGTTATACTTTTCATTTACGTTACAATTATCTAACTTTCTGTATCTTATATTAATATAAATTTATTTAATGAACTAATTTTTATAACAAAAGTTAAGTTTGTGATGTATATTTAAAATGAGGGAAAAAAATTTAAAGATCGGAAATTTTTTAAAACAGAGGGAAATTATTAAAATTATTGTTCGTTACGTTAGTGTAATTACGAACGCCTAAAAAAATGACATGACTATAATAGAATTAACAAGAAAAATATGACTGTAACATCCTAGGCAAATCCCACATTGGCCGTGAACAGGAGAGATTCCTGACTCATAAGTAACGATCCACCTCTAACATCACCAACGCGTTTTCGGCCTAGCTGGCTGTGGAGCACATGAAAACTCCACAGTTAAGCGTGCTCGGGCTGCAGCAATCCAGGGATGGGTGACCTCCCTGGGAAGTTTTCACCTGGGCAGCCGAAGGCAAAACCGTGAGCTCCGAGTGGGCAAAGCGGACAATATTGGTGGTGGACGGGGCCGGATGTTACAATGACGAGTTTAATGAACTAATTTTTATAAAAAAAATAACATGGTATAAAAAGTTATAAGTGTATAAAAATCAAGGAAGAAACTTTAATTTAAAAATAGGAAATGAATTGTTTTTTAAAAGTGTGACACTTGTAACTCTCTTATTAAATCTAGAGATGACAGAAAAACCATACCATGTAGGAAAACACGAAGCCCAAAAATTTATGGCCGTGTATTGGCCCGAATATTAGGGTATGAGATCAAAAAAATTATTTTTTCGGGTTTGGGTATGAGTATGAGATTAAGGAATACCAGGCCCACTTACCCGAAGTAATACCCGAAATAATACCCGTAAGATTTTGTTAATATTTTTTAATTATCTTTTCTAAAACATAAGTCTTTTAATGAAAGATCATAGCAAATTATAACTTTTATCGTATTATTTTATATTTGAAAGCAATTATCAACTTTATTATTTAAAAACTAATCCTATTGTTTTGAATATGTAATTTCAGTTTGAATATTAAATTAACAGTTTATATTAGCATCTTTTGAAAGTTATATGCCATAATATTTATATTTGTTTTGTTTATATTTTATGGTGTTGATATTATATGATTCTAATTTATTTTTATAATTAAACAATAACATTATATAAAATTAATACTATACAAATGTATTCAAAGAATCACAAAAATATTTTTAATAAACTAATGGGTATACCCGATACCCGATGGGTAATGGGCCGGGTAGGAGACACATTTTTACAATCGGGTATGTGATTGAGATTAGCAATACCCTACCCGAACCCGGCCCATTGCCATTCCTAATTAAATCTGATTTTTATAATTAAGACAAATGACTAAAATACCCTTTTGTATTTAAAGTAATTAAAATTATTGAACCGATAGATTAGAGTTATTGGGTTTACTCAATTAAGGTGAGTTCTCATATGATTCCTTCCCTATGTATATATGTGAGCCGGATCACATACAAATGCTTCTTAACGTGAGAAGTATAGGAAGAATTCTGAACTTTTGATCAAACTAATTAATGGATAAGATTTAGTGGTCCCCATTTTGTACAACTTTCTACACAAAGAAGCGTAAAATATCACTGGAAGGGTAAAAAATGAACAACCGCATTTTTTATGTTACAATAAGTTCCACTCGTTTTTTAAAAATTAAATAACTTTTACATGTTTTATTATTTAAAAAAAATTACACCATAAAATTGAGAATTTTATTATCTTTAATTTGAGTACAGTTTTGTTATAGATTTCTTCGAACTTTTACGTGGTCCGTGATTTTTTATACTTGGTACATAATTGTGCAGTTAATCCTTTTGATCATGCATGTTAAATGATGGTCCGTAATTTTCATATAACGTAGTCTGTGATTATTGGTCCGTGATTATACATTTGATCATTGATTATGTGTGTTAAATTACGATATATGATTGTTATATAATGCGGTCTGTAATTATTAATATGTGATTATCCCGATGGTCCTTGATTATGGGTGTGACATATCAATTTATGTACTTGAGATTACAAGAGGATAAATTGGTAAAAACACATATTATACTTTTTCTTGAAACTTGATTGCTAGCTATATCTTCTTCTTTTCTCCATTTGAATGACAAAATTCAAATCTCCACTTGAGATTTAATTCAATTCAAAAATATTTGATCAATGCTTCCAGCAACCTGATGCAACCGAATACTTCTTTATCCCATGTTTCTAGCAACATGTTCGATCCTGAGCTTCGATCTTGTTCTTTTCTTCTTTTTGGCGATCCTTTGAGCTTCGATCAATGACACTAAGCTTTGATTGTGTTATTTTGTTTTTACGCATATGTTACATGTATTGTAAAGGTATGTGAAATTGAGTTTTGATCCTATTCTTTTCTTCTTTCTAGTGACTCTTGGAGACGATATCAGTAGTTTCTTTCTTTGTTTTTTTGAAATTCAAGTGGTTTCTGGTTGTTTAATCTTTGAAAAGAGGTGTGAAGTTATCTTTTTGAAATTTTCAGTACGTTAATTTATGTACATGTGTTCTTGAATAAATTTTGAAGCCACTTTGATTCTGTTACGTATAAGTAAAATTCATTGTGAAAGCATGTAACATATATGTAACATGATTTTATTTATTGATTTTATATGGGAGATATCTTTTTGAAATTTTATTATGCTAGTTTATGCATCCATGCGTTCTTGACTAAATTTGAAGTCACTTTAATTTTGTTACATATATGTAACATTCATTGTAAAAGTATGCAAAAGTTATTTATATAACGGTAGATCCAAAACTGTTCAACACGTACTCTGGACTTGATATCAGGACATTTGAATAAACTCACATTGTTGCTTCTATGTTCGCTTTATTTTTCTCTCGACGCACAAACATAGGTAAAGTTTCTTAACCATGAAAATGGTGAATTTATGCATAGTATAAAAATCAATGGGATTTGCTACTTGTGAGGAAGGAGAAATGAGTAGTCTAGTTTATGGAGATTATCGTTGAAATTTAATTTCGATCAATCAAATTTGTTCAGGGCTGTAAACGAACCGAACGTTCAGTGAACAATTCGTGAACCGTTCGGCGGGAAGTTCGTTTATGTTCGTTAGTTTAATAAACGAACGAACATGAACAAGAAATTCCGTTTGTTTAGCTAAATGAATGAGCATGAATAGAGGTCGTGTTCGTTCATTTGTGTTCGTGAACGTTCGGTAATATGTTCGTTTACGTTCGGTTAAGTTCATTTATTATATTTATTCATTAAATGTGTTGTTTATTTTTAATTTTTAGTAATACCAGAATACTTAAGTTATTTTTAGTTTAATACTATAATATTACTTAATTTATATATTTATAAATGATTATCTCCATTGCTTGAGATTAAAAATGTTGATTTTTATTGTTTAAATAATATGTGTTTGTTAGCGTTCGTGAACAAGGTAAATTCCTTAATAACGAACACGAACAAGAATTTATGTTCGGTAAGCATTCGTGAACAAGTTAAAAGTTAAACGAACGAACACGAACAAGGGCTCGTTCGGTTCGTTTACAGCCGTATATTTGTTGTTTGAATACTTAATTGCAAAACGAAAACTTATGTGTTTGAATGGATATTTTAAAGTTTCTATTATTACAAATTGCCATTAGAATTACTTTAAATTTACACCTTGGCTCCTCAAATTTATTTTTTTATTTGTAAAGTCCCCGGATAGTATTTGTGTATATTGAAGATGAAATGTGCCATTTAACTATGTAATATTGTTTTGAAATCTTTTAATATGCGTGATTTGTAGATCTAACATTTATGTTATATTGTGGCTTTAGGGTGTGATAACATGCATTGACGAAGCTTTTGAAGGCTCCAGGTGCCCTGGTCCTATCGTTTTTCTGCTCAAAATGGTCGATTTTATAGTATTTCGTTGGAAATTTTTGTGGACATTGAGTCCTGACTCATCTGTATTTCTTCCTAGAAATCCTTCAACCCCTTGAGAGTTTTTTTTCAAGCTCTGTCGTTAGTAACATGAGTTCCTTAATTGTTTCATATTCAACTAGCTTACAATGAAATGAAACCACTAAGTTGCTCATGTGTAAAAATGTTCCAAAGATAAAGTAAACAGCCACAATCAAACATTCAAACATGATTTTTGAACACACATCTATGTAAATGTAATTCCCTTTCTATCAACCGGCCATAACCAAAATCATCAAAAGTAGAAGGACTATTCTGCCATTACATTAAATTCAAATCACCAGGCAATAGAAAATGTTCAAAACCAACCTTCATCTATCGATATTTCAACAACTCGTCCTCCAAGTTCCGAATTTGTGAACATCAAAGCTAACGGGATATTAAAACCAAGGGACCAAACAGCAAAACACAATCGAAAGCTTTCTCCAGCCTGCAAATCCATTCATCCCTCTTTCTTCTCGCTTCGCACCGACCATCGGAGCAGGCATGGCTACGCCGGAGCACCAACAGTTCCAAAACTACCTGCAGCAACAGCAATCGAAACCCTTCAGGTATTACTGGAAACCCCCTTTTTGCCGTTTGAAAAACCCTAGAATGCATGATTTCCATCGTAATTTGATTAATCTTTGTTTAATCTTTCTATTTGGATGTTTAGAGAGGCATATAACGACATCGAAGGTCAAATTTCACCACCGATTAACTATATAAACGCTGATCAAACTCGTCACCCTCCGTACATCCCTCAATGTAAACCCTAAAACTCGCTTTTCTGTTTTTTTAATTTCTGTGTTAATTGAAGCTGGTAGTTTAATTTTGTCTGAAATTCGGTTCATAATTTGTGTTTTGGTGCAGTTCATGTGGTGGGGTTTGCACCGGGTACGGATGTTAGCGATGGCGGACTTGAATTGCAGCGGAATTATGATATGGAATTGAACAGGAGGCCAAAAGAGCAAGAATTTTTGGGGAATAATAATGCGAATTCTCAGATGTCATCTGTTGATTTCTTGCAGCCGCGGTCGGTTTCAACGGGTTTAGGGTTGTCTCTTGACAATGGCAGGTTGGGTTCATCCGGTGAGTCATCATTTATTACTGGGCTCTTGGGAGATGATCTTGATCGTGAGTTGCGTAGACAGGATGCTGAGATTGATAGGTTCATGAATATTCAGGTATTTTTGATCATAAAGTTTTAAATCTTGAATCAAATCTGGTTTTGATGGTTAAATCTTGAAACCCTTTGTTTGTATGATAATGTTGTTTTTGTGATCATTATCAAGGCTGACAGACTCAGACAAGAGATTCTTGAAAAGGTTCAAACAACCCAGCTTCAAATAATCTCACATGTTGAAGATAAGTTCATCGAAAAGCTTCGTGAAAAAGAAGCCGAGGTGGAAATTATCAACAAGAAAAACATGGAACTTGAATTGCAAGTTGAAGAATTAGCCATGAAAGGTGAAACCTGGCAGCAACGGGCCAAATACAACGAGAACATGATCAACACCCTGAAATTCAACCTCCAACAAGTGTACGCGCAGGGAAAAGACAGTAAAGAAGGATGTGGTGATAGTGAGGTTGATGACACGGCTTCATGCTGCAATGGTCGGGCGATTGATTTTCACTTGCTTTGCAAGGATAACAATGCAGTGATGATATGTAAGGTATGCGGAGTGAATGAAGTGTGCATGCTTTTGTTGCCATGTAAGCATCTTTGTTTGTGTAAAGAGTGTGAATGTAAGCTTAGTATGTGCCCATTGTGTCAGTGTACCAAGTATATAGGCATGGAGGTTTATATGTAATGGATTATATGAACCACTATTGTTAGATTTTTGTTATGTGCATCTATTATTTATGTTATGTGCACCTATTGTTGTCTTAGCATCTTGGGATTTGAATCCTCATCGCATGGAAATGTTATATCTTATTCAAAGATGCATCAAAGGGTTTATCAAGTTTTAAAACTGACCAAACCGACCAATTGTCTTCGTTTTGATCCGTTTTGGACGGTCCGATTGGTTTATGGACAACTCTATCCCTAGTATATACACTACACAGTCGTCTATGCTTATCTTTAACAATTCTTTCTATTCTTTTGCTTATCACCAGACGACTTTTTCCATCTTGAAACTGCCACTGCTGGTGGCATCAACCCCCAGCAGAACGGTGCTGCTATTTATCGAGAAAACGGCCATTGTATGTAAAGAAGACAAATGACCTTTGGTTGGCTTTGTTAATATGATCTTTCAAGATGTTTATGCATTGTCTGGTAGACTATAAAATGGTTTTTGAGTTTCCAAATGGAAATGTTATCGTGCGGTTTATAGATTTGGTATTCTAAAAACCGAGTGATTTGGTGCAGTTTATGATTTGTGTTTTTTCTAAACCGTATAAACCGCACCAACTATACACACACATATATCTTAAAATTATTGAAAAACCTAAGTTAATGTCTTTTCATTTACCTTATTCCTTTGGTTTTCATTCTCTTTACTCACGGCTTACAAGTTATATTAAAATGAAAAATGATGATGGTAATGTTAATTGGTTTAGAAGATGATCTTTAAACAAAGCCCATTCATTACTTTTTTAAAACTAATTTTATTATTTTGATAATGATTGGCAAGAAGAATTATGTTTGGAAACAGGATTAATTATCCAAATAACCTGATCAGTCGATCAAATTAAATGGGAAAGTTTCATTTGAGATAAAATCATAAAAGAGTAGGAAAAATTGGCCAGATAGCATCTTTGTAACCCTCCTGGATGGAGCCCATTTGAAGCTTCAAACTAGACGATATCAGCATCAACTTTCAGAATCCACACATGAACATCAGACCCGATTGAGCAGCTATAATCATCAGCAGCATAAAATGAGGCTGCAGAATTTTACAGTAACAACAACAAATTCTGCACCCACAACTTGTTGATAATTTTATAGTCACCATTTTCGGTTATTATGGTGGATATATACCTACCAATTAGGGATGTGCATGTTGCGGTTCGGTGTGGTTGTGAACATTTTCATAACAAAAATCGCTACTTTGGCAAATTCTAAATCCATTACCATAACTAATTGATCGGTTAACCATTATTAGTTATGGTTAGGTTTTGGTTAAATTCGGTAAATAACGAAATTGTTGAAAAACTAAGAAAGCCTTGTAAGTAAACTTGTGAATTGAAGATATATTGATGATAAAAATTTAAGTGAAACTCGTATAACTTTGGAGTGAATGAGAATGAAAGAACAGACAGTAAAAACCATGGGAAGACTAACTCATCTCTTAATATATTTAGTCTCACATGTAACCTATAATATTTTCATCCAACAAAAAGTTATAGCACACCTTATATACTTGACTTGTATTATAACTTCTTGAAAAGAAAAAGAAACACACACACGCACCCTAAAAATAATAAAAAAACAAATATACAATAATCGGTTCGGTTCGGATAAAGTCGGTTAATGATTTGACTTAACGATAACCATAACAGAATGGGTCAGTTAATGACTTAGCTTAACAATAATCGCCGGTTAAATTCGGTTTCGGTTCGGGACGATTATTGGTTATTTTTCAGTTATGGTTATATTATGCTAACCCCCGACTGCCAATGGTGATTATAGACGGTTAAATAACTACCAATGATAGTTGCACCGGTTATATAACTACCAACCAGCCCTTATATAATGAATAATCATTTTGTCATTCATATATATATTTCATTTGGTTCATGAAAATTTACACACACATACTTTGTTCTTGATGTAGCATGAGTTTTATGTGGTTGATAATTCAAATTGAATCAACGACACATATCAATCAATGATGCTGCAATCTTGTATAATATATGTCTAACATAATATGCTTCAATCAATTCATCAATTGATGTTTTGATAGGAATTGAAGCAATGGGTAAAAAGGAAGAAATGACCCTGATGTTTTTCATGTGTCTAACTCCCCATCAAAAATGCATACAACACAAGAAATTAACTATAAATCAATGAAAGCATGAGATAAATGCAAGATGAGATCAATGAACTCAAAATAAAAAAAAAAATGCAGGTTATCGGGTGAAGACAATGAAGATTGAGATGTAATAATTTAATAGTTTATATTACAATTGACAATATTATATAATTTGATGGTTTGTATTTTATAGTTAGTTGTCATTTTACATGTTTTTGATATAACGTTGTCCAATTCAACAAAAAAATTTGAATAAATCAAGAAAAAGCAGCATCTTTTATATTTTAATCACAAATAAAAAAAAATAACAGAGTTTTAGCTAAGACATGTTAGGAAAAGTAAAGTTATAATTTATTTTTTAATTTTTTCAATGAAAATACTTTATGGAGGAAATATTTTGCAATGACACATCGTCGAGAAAATTACTACCAGGCTCAACAAAGTATACGGCGATGAAGTTATTGTGCAGCTACTATTGCCGACAACATACCGTCGGTAAAGTCTATACCCACGATATGTTGTTAGGACAAACCAATCAATCAATCAATCAATCAACGTACTCAGTATATCCCGCCATTAGCATGCTAAGGCAGGGTCTGAGGAGGGTGAGATGTAGACAGCCTTACCCCTAATGTGTTATGGAAAACCAATCATTTAGAGATTTTTTTTATAGATATATGCAGCAGCATTTTTTTGGAAAACATCCAATGGATAACATTTTTTTAAAACAATATGTAGAGATACCTATCTTAAATTTTGTGTCAGTATGTTTGGTGAGGTCAAGCTCTATAAAGTATTAAACACAAACGAAGAAATTTGTATAAATTTCCAAAAAAATTAACTAGTCCCATTCAAATTCGGTCCCCCCCCCCCTCCCATGACTTGTTCTTTTACAGTAATTTGAATAAATGCAATATATTATACGGCTATTAAAGACCAAGTAGAGATTCTTGACTCTCAGAAATTAAAATACGTCACAAGCCAGACTCTAGGAAGCAGTTGATCTTCATTATTTTCAACTCAATTGACATAAAAACGCGTTAAATCTTTTGAAACCCAATTAAAGTCATCTTCATTATCTAAAGTCAAACACTAAAGATCCGAATATGAGATTCTACACATGTTTGCTGATTCTGTTTACGGTTTTCCATCTGGGAAATGCGCGAAATTATTCAAGAAACCAATATGTTGGCGGTGTTCTTGATCAAAGTTCTCACATTGGTAGAGAACAGAAGATAGCAATGGAGATTGCAGTCCAAGAATTTTGCAGGATTGGTAATGATATTTGTTCTTGCCCCAGTTTGATCCTAAAGGATTCTAAGGGTAACCCGTCTCGCTCATATTACGAAGGTAGATTAAAATACCATATTATGAAGCGTTGGAACCCTTTTCTTTTTTCTTTTTTCTTTTTTTTTTTATGATGATGATGGATTCTTTTTGAAACAGTAATGGACCTGATGATCACAAGACAAGTTAAAGCAATCATCGGAACAATTAGTCCTCAAGAAGCCACTCTAGTTTCTGAGTTTGATAAAGTCACCAAGAACATCCCAATCATTTCTCTAGCCCCAACAGCTACATCCTCATTTCCAGAAGCAGTAACAATGCCATCTTTTGTTCAAATGAGTCACGATGTCAAAATCCATATGCAATGCATTGCAGCCATAGTTGGCCACTTCAGATGGCGAAAGGTGACGCCAATCTATGAAGATCACACCACATTTAGCTCCAGTCCTGGTCTCTTAACACTACTGTCTGATGCGCTACAAGTGGTTGATACAACCGTTGAACTTCCCTTAGTATTTCCTCCTTTGCATTCTCTGTCAAACCCAAGCATCTACATTGAAAAAGAGTTAACAAAGCTCAAGATGAAGGAAAATAGGGTGTTTATACTTCTTAAATCATCACCAGCTTCTTGTTTCCTGCTTTTTGAGAAAGCAAAGCAATTGGGTATGATGGAAAAGGGTTATGCATGGATCATTTCAGACGATATATCAAGCCTTCTTGATTCAGTTGACCAATCTGTTATATTGAGCATGCAGGGTGTTATTGGATTCAAAACTAACCTTGCGGACACCAGTGAGCGTTTTGAAAACTTCAAACTTCAGTTTCGAAAAAGATTTAGAAGAAAATATCCTGATGAAGAATATCTGAACCCGAGCATGCACGCTCTTCGAGCTTATGATGCAACTTCTGTTGCAATGAAGGCTATTCAAGTTTCGAAAGGGTCAAGTAACTCAACTTCTTCTGTGAACTTGTTTGAAACCATCACACATACTAAACTTAATGGCGTAAGCGGAGACATAAGCTTCAAAGATGGAAAACTAGCTCACCTTCCAACATTTCGCATTATCAATGTGATTGGAAGAAGCTACAGAGAGATTGACTTTTGGTCACCTGAGTTTGGGTTCTTCAATGATAACCTTGGAAGTGAAGAGGAGAACCTGAATTTGATCTATTGGCCTGGGGGGATTCAAAGAATCCCAACGGGTATGGCAATGAGAAATGAAGGGAGACCGTTGAAGATTGGTGTGCCAGCAAGAGGTGCATTCAAGCAATTTGTCAATGTTAGTTATGATCCAGACACTAATGAAACTCACGTGACTGGATTTTCCATAAAAGTGTTTGAAGCGGCTGCAAAGAAGCTGAACTATTCACTGTCTTATGTCTTTATTCCTTATTACGGTTCGTATGATGACATGGTGGCAGATATTCATAACAAGGTATACCATTTTTTTCTATCCTTTAAACTTGCACAACTAATTACTACATGAACATATAATAACAATAAAACTTGGGTTATACAGACCTTGGATGGGGGTGTTGGTGACACAGAAATAATGGCAGATCGATACGAATATGTCGAGTTTTCACAGCCGTATTTGGACTCAGGACTAGTCATAGTGGTGCCTGTAAAACCAAATATCATGAAGGAAAGGTTTATCTTCTTTTATGCCTTCACAACAAAGTTGTGGATTATATTATTGGCAATGACGATAGGCACAGTGTCGGTTGTCTGGCTTAATGAACACGTTCACGGAAACAAAGAATTTGTGGCCACTTCTACCTTTGAGTACGTTAGCAAGATGTTATGGTTTGCAGTCTCTGTTTTGTCATTGGCGCACAGTAAGTCCCCATTCTTGTGTCAACAATTTCGTGTTTTATGTGTGTAAATTCACATACATTTAAGATATAACATATTTGTACTTTTCGCTTTTTATACAGATGTGTTAGCTACAAAAATAAAGTGTTAGTACATATGCAATAATAATATACGAAAAAGAAATAATAGTAATTTGAATTAATATAGATGGGTACTCTAAGACACAGTTAGCATATGATACACATATGTTTTCTCATGATCTGTACAAAAGGATAGCTTAATGTTGCAGGAGAACTGGTCAATAACAACTTATCGCGGTTGGTTCTTGCTACATGGTTTTGCGTAAATGTGATTGTTGCTGCCTGTTTTACTGCTACACTCTCTTCAATTATTACAATTTCAAAGATTCAACCGTCAATAAATCTTCAAAGTAGTGCTTTCATTGGCTGCAATAGGAATTCTTTCATCATTCATTACTTGGTGAATGTGTTGCATTTTCAGCCAGAGATGATCAGACAGATTAGCTCAATTGACGACTACGACGTTGCATTCAAGAAGAAAGAAATATCAGCAGCATTCTTTGTGGCTCCACACGCGAATGTCTTCCTTGCAAAGTATTGTCATGGCTATGAAAAGATCGGTCACACCTACAAACTTGGGGGCTTCGGTTTTGTAAGATTCCCAGTTTCTTTAACAAACAAATGAAATTATTCATGGTTTGACATTAATCTTTTATTTTTGGATAATGTATCAGATGTTCCGAACGGGTTCACCATTGGTGGATGATATTTCGAGGGCCGTTCTGAAGGTAACACAAAGCGGAGATGTGAACACTTTAGAGAAAAGTATGCTTGATTCATTATCCAACTGTTCTAGATTACCTGAAGATCAATCTAGAGATCCTGTAGGTCTAGACCCAGGGCTTTTCACTGGTTTATTTATGATCTCAGGTAGTATCTCTGCATTTGTGTTCTTCACCGCATTGGCTCGTGTAGTTATCAATCATCGGGATCCGATTCAGAAAAAGGTAGAGCTCATTACAGCAAGATTAGGAGCTTGGTGGACAACTTTACTCAGGATCAATGTTATAGATCGCAAATTAAACATAGAGTTGACTCCAAATCAGCCAGTTGCATGATACGTCCCAAAGATAGACAGTAATGTTCTTTCGTACATAGTTTCATAGTGATTATATACACTAGGAGAATTATCATGTTGTATTATTCAGAAGTGATACCATGTAATCATAACATTTGCTACGCTGTTTATATCAAAAAAAATATTATTTGTTATGATATATCCCTCGTGAGGTAGGTATGCACTTGTTGCCATAATTAGTCTACTATTGATGCAAACCTTCCCCTTTTCTAAAGAGTTTTCTTTTCATGTTCATGCTCTAAATCATAACTAGTGAAACGCCCGGTCACCCAGGGTCCCCTTGGCAAATAGATCACCTTTTCACTCGAATAACAGAGTGTGGTGACCTGACACACCCACCAATGAGGAAACCCACTGGCTCAACCCAACATAATATTTGCTATAGGAGAGACTCCAACTCAAGATCTACCATAAAAGAAGTCAAGGGGCTACGGGCTACCACTAGTCTAGTAGATTCAATGTTAATTAGTAAAAGAATACCCCTTTCGTCTCAAAATAATAAACCAATTTTTTTTCTTTTTTAATATATATTTTGGCAAAGCATCTTGAACTACTTCCTGTACATGCATTATGCATAATTGCATATCATAAGCATCAAGCATTAACTGAACTAACCTTAAATTTATCAGTTCTTTGAAAACAATGGCATTCACTGCTAAAAGGCACCCTCATGATCAAACACCCTAAAATCAATATACTGAATTACCGATTAATCAGAAATTAGCCCTAGTTTTCAACAAATTATAGTTAATCAAACCTAATTACAAATGAAATTAGATCATACATTATGCATACCTGTACTCGATGTATCGACCAGACAAATCAAAGAATCCATGACGGAGAGGGAAATGAAGCCTAATATCATCTCACAAACCCTAAACCCTCTCGTGGCGACGTATCGGTAGATCTAATATTAGATCAGATGGTAGTGGTGCTAGATAAAGAATTGAAGGATACAATAAGGAACGAACCTGCGGTAGTGAGAAAGGATGTGAGTCGATGCTCCGGTTGCCGTAGAAAGGTAAGTTTGACTGGATTCCGGTTGCCGTAGAAAGGATGTGCATCAATGCTCCGATCGATACAACGATGGCGGTGTAGGTGGATGGGTGGTTGGCGAAGCGGAAAAGTGAGTTGGAACGAAGAGAAAAACGGAATCGTTGAGTTGGGAATCGGAGGAACTTTCATTTTGAACCAAATTTGACCTGAATGCAATATTTGTGAGAGGTGATTGCGCATACCTTTGTCCAGGGAACATGTCCGAGAGCGAAGCATGTGCAATGCATACCGACTAGAGGTGCATCAACTGGTTAACCGGTCAAAGTCGAGCTATTGGTTTTTACCCATAATTGGTTTTTCAAACTCTAAAACTGAAACCGATATAACAACAACAACAACAACAAACGTACCCAGTAAAATCCCACTTAGAGTGGGGTCTGGGGAGGGAAAGATAAAGACACACCTTACCTCTATCTACAGGTAGAATAGAGAGGCTGCTTCGCTAGAGTCCCTCGGCTCAAAAAGTGTTTTTTTTTTTTTTTTATTTTTTATTATTATTATTATTATTATTTTTTTTTTTTTTTTTTTTTTTTTTTTTTACACATCAAGCAACCACAGCCAGAAACACGAAGTACAAAGTATAAAATACCAATATGGAAACACCAACTATTTAAATGGACAAGAAAACATTAAACGTACAAGTCATCTAGGCAAAAGCGAACACCCAACCCACCCACCCGTAAATAAACAAAACACACATATAAACACATAATCAATAAATCCCGAAACAGCAAACCGGCACGTATGAACACATAACATAAATCCCAGACATTCCTATAACACATATAACATGCATAGACACATTTACAGAAAACACATACCATCCCACCATCCCGCATATAACCACATATCAACCCACCACCCCGCAAAAATAAACACATACCAACCCGCCATCCTGCGAACCTTCAGTTAACACAAAAAAACACATAACATAAAACCCAACCCATCAAACAGACGCAACAACAACCAACGACCCCTATGTCAAGAAACCTATGAAAGGACCTATGTATCTTGCACCTTTATTCTACGTCTCCACTGACTCCTATCATAGATCATGTCCTCCGAGAGGTGTAGCGCTGCCAAATCCTGTCTTATCTGCTCCTCCCATGTCAACCTCGGCCGTCCCCGTCCTCTTTTCCCCTCCACCGTAATCAACTCTATTCTTCTCACAGGCGCCGACTGGCTTCTTCTCCTGACATGTCCAAACCATCTCAATCTTCCTTCCCTAACTTTGTCCGAGATGTTTGCCACCTGTAATCGTTCCCGAAAGACCTCGTTCCTTATCCGATCAATCCTTGTGTGCCCGCACATCCATCTCAGCATCCTCATCTCCGCCGTCTCCAGCTTTCTAGCTTGGTTCTTCTTAATCGGCCAACAATCTGTGCCGTACATCATGGCTGGCCTAATTGCCACTCTATAGAATTTACCTTTGAGTTTTTCTGGGAACTTCCTGTCGCATATGATGGCCGTTGCTGCTCTCCACTTTTTCCAACCTGCCTGAACCCGATGAGCTACGTCGCTGTCAATGCCGCCATCGCTCTGTATAAACGATCCTAAGTATTTGAACCTTGTCGTCCCTGGCACCTCCTGGCCTCCAATCGTCAACTGATCGTCTTCGTCTTCGTCTTCCTCGTTTGCCTCTGTAAATTTGCAATGTAGGTACTCAGTTTTTGTTCTACTTATGCGTAAGCCTCTCTGTTCTAGAGATGTTCGCCACTCTTCTAAACGGCCATTTAGCTCCTCTTTTGTTTCTGCCACTAAGACAATATCATCCGCGAAAAGCATACACCATGGGATATGATCCTGGATAGACCTCGACAACTCATCCAGAATAACCGCAAAAAGGAAGGGACTTAATGCCGATCCTTGGTGTAATCCCACCTCCACTGGGAAGAAGTCTGTATCTCCCACCGGTGTTCTGACACTGGTTTTAGCATTCTCGTAGGTATCTTTGATTGCCACTATATACCTCTGGGGAATACCTCTACTCTCCAAGGCATCCCAAATCACCTGCCGTGGTACACTGTCATACGCCTTCTCAAGATCGATGAAAACCATATGCAAGTCCTTCCTCTTCTCTCTATATTTCTCCATTAATCTCCGCAGAATGTGTATTGCCTCGGTTGTCGATCTTCCTGGCATAAATCCAAACTGATTTTCCGTAACTTGGGTTTCTCTTCTCAGTCTGGTCTCAATCACCCTTTCCCAAAGTTTCATGGTATGGCTCAACAGTTTTATCCCCCTATAGTTTTCACAACACTGTGCGTCTCCCTTGTTCTTGTATAGAGGGATTAAAGTACTACTTCTCCACTTGTTTGGCATGTTCCCGGTTTTGAGTATAGTGTTGAACAACATTGTCAACCACCCCAATCCTTCATCCCCCAAACACTTCCATACCTCAATTGGAATATCGTCAGGTCCCACCGCTTTCCTCCTACCCATCCTCTTAAGCGCTGCAAAAACCTCTTCTATGGTAATGCGTCTACAATAGCAGTTGTTTCCAGATGTTCCTATGCTTGTGGGGTTTCGTCTATCTATTTCTTGATAGTTGCTCTTGTTGAAAAGACCGTGGAAGTATGTTTGCCACCTATCTTTTATTTCGGTTTATTTTACCAATACGCGTCCATCCTCTCCCTTTATGAATTTCACTACTCCCAGGTCCTGCCTCTTTCGCTCCCTAGCCTTTGCAATCTTGAACATGGCGTGCTCTCCCTCTTTAGTTTCCAGGCGTGTATACATCTCCATGTAAGCCTTACTTTTAGCTTCTGAAACTGTCTTCTTTGCCTCCCGTTTCGCATCCTTGTACCTCGTCTTCAGGTTTGCCCTCTCTGCGCTTTCTGTACATCTGACAAACTCTCTGAACCTTTGTTGCTTTTCTCGCACCTTGATCTGCACCTCTTCGTTCCACCACCAAGACTCCTTTTGCCCGCTTTTATTACCTGTTGTCATCCCAAGTGTTTCCTTTGCCGCTGTAATCACCTTTTCGGCCATATCCTCCCACATGCGGTTTGCGTCTTCGCATGTACTGGTATGCCTCTCTTCGAATACCTTATTACTGAATAACGCTATCTTTTCTCCCTTCAGGGCGCCCCACCTAATCTGGGGGTTCTTCCTCTTCCCATCTACAAGCCTCTTACGCATAACAATATCCATTGCCAGGAGTTTATGCTGCGACACCACTGTCTCCCTCGGGAATACCTTGCAGTCCCACCACCTGCCACGATCCGCCCTTCTCATCATGAGGTAGTCGATCTGAGTGTCCCGTCCTCCACTACTGAACGTGATCAAGTGTGAATCTCTCTTCTTAAAAAAGGAGTTTATGATGCATAAGTCATGAGCCACCGCAAATTCCAAAAGTGTGACCCCACTCTCGTTTCTGGATCCAAAACCGAAACCCCCATGGACCATGGGGAAACCTTCTTCCTCCTTTCCAATGTGGCCATTGAAGTCTCCTCCTATACAAACTTTCTCATCAGTCGGGATGTTTCTCATCACTTCATCCATGCAATCCCAAAACTCCCTCCTTTCATTTTCTCCCAACCCAACATGTGGTGCATAGGCACTCACTATTGCTATCGCCTCCTCCCCTACCACCATCCTCAGCATCATGATCCGGTCATTGTACCTTCTTACTTCCACCAACTGGTCCTGAAGTTCTCTGCTCACTAAGAATCCTACTCCGTTCTTTACTCCATTGGATCCTGAGTGCCACAACTTGTATCCATTGTATTCTGCTCCTTTTGTTCCCTTCCATCTTGTCTCCTGCAGGCATGCAATTTTAACTTTGCGTCTTCTGAGTGCATCCACCAGCTCCAAAACTCTTCCCGTAAGAGTTCCAATGTTCCATGATCCTATTCGCAAAATTTCCCCTGTCCTATTATTCCTTCTACCCACACCTCTCCTCCCCGGACATGATCTTAAGGTATCATAATGTGCTCTCCCGTCTATGTTGTCAAGTCAAAGATACAAGTCTCCACAAGGGCCAACAATACACATAAATAGGTCTGAAACGAACACAAAGAAGCTCACACCAATATCGCAAAACCTCCCAACAATCACAAATTTAAATATAAACAAACTGTAACACTCCTGCAATA
The DNA here is from genome assembly GCA_009363875.1 of Mikania micrantha. Classification (NCBI taxonomy): domain Eukaryota; kingdom Viridiplantae; phylum Streptophyta; class Magnoliopsida; order Asterales; family Asteraceae; genus Mikania; species Mikania micrantha. The sequence continues at coordinate 51,823 of SZYD01001044.1, read as the reverse complement.
AAAATCAGACAAATATACAAATAGCCAAAGTGTGCAAAGAAAAAGATGGAACAATCTCACAGCGGGTTCCTCCAATCCGGCGATCAGTTTCTGTCCTGTCGTTTAACCTGCACGAAATCACAACAGCAAAAGGGAAGCAGGGCAAAATCCTTGTTTCCTATCTCCCTATTTTGGAACGGTCCCCAGTGTTTTCTTGTGAAGATCCCTGGTTTGTGGGTCAACACATAAAAGGAAAAAAAGGGCGGGGGTTTGGTTTAACTGCAGTGAGTAAGGTAATGGTACTGTTGGTGGCGGTGGTGATGGTACTGCTGGTTGCGTCGTTGTGGTAGTTCCCTGCTCCTTTTATAACAGATGTGGTGTTGAGGGTGAGGGTGCGGGAGGAGTAGGAGGTTGAGTTTCAATGTGCGACCGGCGGGGCTCTGGGTTTTAGGGCTTCAGAAATTCACGGGTTTTAGGTTGTGGGGTGTCGGTTTTCCCAGCCGGCCGGCTAGTTGGGTGGGCTGTGAGTGAGAGGCCGAGAAGGTAAGAGGAGCAGAGAAGAAGCCGAGGCTAGAGAAGAGAAAGAGAAGACGAAGAAGAGAGAGAGAGAGGGGGTTACCAGAAGATCGAGCAAAGAGAAGAGAAGAGAAGAGAAACGCCTGGAGTGGGTGGTGAGCGGCCGGCCGGCGGTGGTAGCGGCGGTGGTTGGCCTTACGGCCGCACAGTTACCGTTGTCAACAGTGGTTGCGTTTTTTCCTTGGAGCTTTCGTACGGAGAGCGTTTTTCCTTTCGTACGGATCAAAACTAGCTAACTGAACCGATTTAACCGGTACTAGTTCGATTAACCTGGTTTCCTGTGCGTCTCTACCTAATATGTCTTTACGATGTTTGGTACATGTTTTTGATGAGAATCTTATGTTGTGATCAATGTTTTCGAAATTGGACCAGGAGTCGAACCGGACGTCTAACTGGTCATTGGTCGGACCGGATAACATGATAAATATATAAAAAAAATCAAAAAAATTATATAATTATAAACACATTTAAACAAACATATAATTAATGTTTAAACAAACATAACCATGCTAAAAAAATACATGGTTTGATTTTAATATTTATTCTTTGGTTTTTAGTTAAAAAAAATCTGAAATCCGGTCCAACCTGTTAAACCAGTTCCCGGTCAGATCGGTGAACCGTCTCAAACGGAAGGTTCGAACAAGGATGTTTCGCATGTTGATTTTGGGCCGGTTGACCCTACGGTTCCTGGTTCAACCAGTCCGATCAGCTGGCTCGGTCCGGTTTTCAAAATAGTGGTTGTGATGCTAGTATTAGACATGTAGTCCTTGTGGTAATTTTTTAGTTATAACATATTTAATAAGAAAATCATTAAATTGATTTTATTTGAAACTCATTTTGAACTAAATCCATTCTATGCCGTTACACTACCTGCTCATTTTGACAGACGTAATTAAACCCAAGTAATGAGAGTGTTTTAATTTCCACAGACTAAAGTTTTGTTATAATCTTGATACAACTAGGTTTCATCATGGTATGTGGGTCTTAACACGTTGGTAACAAAGTTAAAGGTTTAGAGAGTTACATAGGAATAGAATACTTGCATTATACCATGCTCATCAGCATTACCTAACAACTGGTATGGTCAATCGTATGATATGTTGTAAATGAGAGCGATACAAATATGATTCCTACATGGAGACGGCTAGCTAGAACACCACATCATCACATGGGGGTAGCCAATAGCTGGCACCTAGCTTGCGACTACTCGTACAACCTACATACGAGCTACACCGCCGTTAAAATTAGGCTTATGAGGCCTCGAGAATATAATTTGCAGGTCTGAGTCGAGCTCGGTAATGAAGCGTTCTATATATCAACCCACCTATACCTCCATAGTACCAACGAGGCATTGCCTTAATGGTACCTTGGGATTCTTTCAAATGGGAGGTCTTGGGTTCAAATCCCTCTCGCAGCGAAAAAAAGTCTGAGGGGGTCAGGTTTTCTCAGTAGGGTTTCCTCCTGTGGTGGTTGTGGTGGCTCATGGGAGGTCCAGTTAACTAGACCTTGGTGACATGGCCTGAAAACAGTGGTTTCACACGATTAAGACCTTCGTCGTTAAAAAAAAACCTATACCTCCATAGTGTAAGTCAAAGAAGAAACCGATCGAGAGCACGAGGTGGCTTGTAAAAGTAGGAGGGCATACAAACTAGGAGTGGGTTGATGAGGATTGGTGTTACAGTTGATAGGCTATTAAGAGGTTAGAATAATGACATTCATTAATTAGAAAATCTTCAAAAATGATCATAATTGAAATTTTGTTAACATTTTGTATATTTGACCAAATAGTACCTCAAAATATCTACCTTTTCACGAGCGTCAACGCCCCAATATGTACAAACATCCACTTATGCAACAAACTAATAAGAATAAGCCATATGGTGTTTACGGGCGTGATGTCGTTACCAAATGCCCCTGCATTTATGGGTGGGTGCCTCTACATGTGCGTGCGCCCGCCGGACGTCGGCACCCATAAACGTTAGGCTGCCTCTCTGATTCATCTATTGTATGGGTGGATGTACGTTTACAAGCTCCATCACTTGTAAAAAAGTGGACATTTTAAGGTTTTTTCGGTTAAACAAACCCAAATGGGTAAGCCTACATCCATGGGCGGATGTAGGTATAGATGAGTGGGTTCACCGGAACCCACCACGCTTCGACTCGTTAGTAGGAAAAAATTTTTTCGAAAGAGCTAAACAATAGGGTGAACCCATTAATATTTTAGGGGTGAATCCTGAGGTAATCCATTAAGATTTTTAAGAGTGAATTTTTAATGTAATTTTTACAGCAATTTGTCAACTTGATTGAGGTAAGTGATCTTTGTTAAAGAAATCTCGGCAATCAATGATTAGATTTCTATATGATCGTGTTAAAATCATTTTCCGGTCATATTAACTAAGCAATCAAAATGATAGTTATTAGTGGTTAAACACTCGGATCAAGTTAATTTTGGACATACAAACTTACAAATTTTGTTTAGGTAACGCCCCGAACCCTACAACGAGCATTGTCCCCTTGACCCATGCCTGTTGAATAGCCAGCGGGACCGTCACCTTGGACCCTGCAAGGGCATGTGACCCCTTGACTCTCGTTTGATCTGGAACTCAGAAATCTTAAACGAAAACACACTCTGTACTTTCGAAGTCTTTAATGACAGTGTTTTTTTAATTTTAATCATTGATTTAATATATCGCACTGTTATCAAGTGAAGAACATTACACGACCCAAATCGTCAACCCGACCCGAAAATTTTTATGTCCGGTTCTATTTAATTAAAAACGTCGGAAAATGGTCAACCCACTGAAAAAAATTCCTGGATCCGTCACTGCCTACATCCGGAAGTAAAAGGTTTGGATGAGCGGTTTCGAAGCCATATGTAGGGGAACACTTGCTTGTTTTAAGTGTTTAGAAACATGCCAAATTAGCATCAATTGTACCAAGTGTTAGCCAAGGAGCTTTGGGGATAAAGTGTGACACCCCGTAAATTCCAGTTCAGCAATTAATTTAGTTAACTGTTTATTTAATTTGCATTTGCATACGTGACACTAGAATTAGTTGACTTTAGTGTGACACGTAGCACGATAGTAAAAACACCGTTGCAAAATAGGATAATTCGATGAATTATCGAAAAACGCACACACGTGTCAGAAATTCACGAACGTTGGTGAACGTCAAACTAATCAAGCCACTGAATATTAAATAAGTCAAAGGTGACCAAACAATTAATAACTAAGCTCAAACGATGTTAAAACGATTAGTTATAGCCGAGAAACGAGCAAAAACGGACTTAAAGAAGTAAAATGGGCCAATTGGGATCATCCGGACAGCCAGGCGATACGCCTAGGACCAAGGTTTGGGCCTAGGCAGTACGCGAGGCTAAGACGGGAGAAATTTGAATTCCCCGAAACACCAGGCGATACGCCTAGACTCTTCACTTGCCCTAGGTGGTGTGCGCGAGACAAGGAAAAACTTCCGGATTAAAATAATCCAGGCGGTACGCCTAGTCCCATGGTGGCTAGCTAGGCGGTATGCCTGGGAGTCGCAAATCGCAGAAAATCTTTATAAGCCATTCACAAGCTTGCTGCCATTTTCTACTCATTATTCTCGAACCCAGACGCAATCCACTTGATTACAGCACCCCTATACCACCTGCTAGCTTCTCTGGAACCCAAGGACCCCCATTGTTGATAGGGGTGTTCAAAAAAACCGAAAACCGTTTAAAACCGATAACCGAACCGTATCCGTAACCGAAAAAACTGAACCGAATTTTGAATTCGGTTCCTAACCGTATCTGAATTCCGAATTCGGTTTTTGGTTCGGTTAACGGTTTTAGAATTTTTTTTTGAATTTGGTTTGTTCTGTTTATTCGGTTAACCGATTAAACCGAACTCATAATTAAATTTATTATTTTTATTAATAATATAAGGTTGAATTCGGTTTATTCGGTTGAATTCGGTTAAATTCGGTTTTTAACCGGTTTATTTGGTTTTTATTCGGTTTGTTCGGTTATAACCGAAACCGAACCGAATTGAATTCGGTTGAATTCGGTTCGGTTAACCATTTTCCGAATTTGGTTCGGTTAACGGTTAGGGGGGAAAATTTTTGAAAACCGATTAAACCGAATCGAATAAACCGAACAAACCGTTGAACACCCCTAATTGTTGAAGCCATTTTGAAGGTTTAAAGGCTTGGAGCTTGAAGGAAGCAAGAAAGGAAGGCTTGGAGCTTGCCATCATCATCATCCTCACTTACATCTGTTAAAGAATCAATCTCAGGAGGTTTTAGGAGTTGTTTGATCATCATCTCAGTGTTCTTGAAGCTTTAGAAGGTAGTTTCATGGTTATTTTGCACATATAATACATAAACACACACATGCAAGACAAAACACTCACATGCAACACCATCTAGAATGCATGCACGAATTTTGAATGTGATTTCTCTGTGATTTGATGATATGGAGACTAGTTTATAGTTATTAGGATGATCTATGGTGATGTGGATATGATTTAATGGTCATTTTGTTCATAAAGATAAAAATGGTGACTTTCAATGACATGCATGTATGATCTAAGGAGTTTTAGATAGTTTTGGATATAAATTAATGATGATTGATGATATTGGAGTTATGTATGTTGAATAATGTGATTAATATGATCAAATGATGATGATTTGGGATTATTTCTATTTTTAATAACTTTTATGTTACAAAATGTTGTTAGATAATAAAATATGACCACGCATATGAATAGAATGATGATTTGGAGATTATATGATGATATTTGGTATATTAGTTATATAAAACGCATGTAGGAAGTGATTTGAACAACTTGTTACTATAAATAGTAACTTTATTACGACAAATCGATGCTTGATGATGATTTAGGTATGAAAAACATGTTTAGATTATTATTTGGATCTAATATGATGATATTAGGTGTATTTGATTCAATAAAATTTTTGTAATATGTGTATTTGCTACAAGTTTCTATAAATATAAACTTTGTTAATAGATGATATGGTTACATGATGAATATAGGTCATAATGAGATTGATTTATAATAGTAAAATCATATGAACAAGATTGAATGGATTAAATTTGGTTAAAACAAGCTTATTTACAAACTTACTATATTTAGTAACTTTTAAACGAGGAATGTGTTTATATGATTATGTGTAACAATGTGCTATTTGATTACATGATCATGTAGGATAAATAAGCATGCTAGAATAAATGAAAAGTGATTTTTATGCGAACTTGCTTAAAATAGAAACTTTCCTAAAATTGAAGCTTACTATAAATAGTAAGTTATCCAACAAACGTAACTTATTTGATTACACTCATCACACGACACTAAACGCACGTGAACAAACACTTAAACTAAACGAGTCACCAACGGGTCGTTGACTTTGACACTGTCACACCCCCACCTCTCGTCATCTGATGATGATGTCACTGAGAAGATTGCGGAAGCATAGTGGTGATGTCTCAGAGATGAGGTGTGGCTTTACTTGAACCGATATCATAGCACACAGATTAACTTAAAAGAAATACATTACAAGGATCGCCATTACAATCAAAATACAGTTTACAAACAAAGTTTAATACACAACTATCTTATTTAATTACAAACATATATATAGTGTGCTTCCTCACTCGACAGTCACTGTCTCCCTGCAAAAGTTTTAAGTTTAAAACGTCAGCACAAAGCTGGTGAGATCATACAGTTCAAGTTTCACAATATGATATGATATGTAATTATAAGTTCTCAAAATGTTCAGTTCAAGATAACCATGGGACCCGTATCTAGTTCCTTTCGGACGTTCTTGTTCTATAAGATACTACCCGTCGGTAACATCTTAATGCCTCATTATCTTAATGTTTATCACAACATTAAGCAGTCTAAAAACAGATAACAAACATTTACACCAAGGGGAGTTGCAGCTCCCGACAAATGGGTTGTCAGCCGATAGTACTATCATTGTTTTCTGTTTGGCCCCTCTGTGATAGTGTTCTTGTTCTCCAGGCAAAATCCCATGAAATCCACAAGTTCTCAACAATCACATGAAATCACACAGATCACAGTGATACATATCATATAGTTCTGAAAAGTTTCACAGCGCTACCCCGATGTTTATAAAAGATTAAAAAGAAAAGGGGTTGTACGAAACTCACCTGATATCCCAAGATAGCAAGATAACTCGCAGACTGATGATAATAGTGTAAGTCTGCATTATTTTATATTTAATGAGTTATTTAGGTTTTAACTTACTGATTAGATCTTTCTGAACGTCCAATGTCAAAGACATTGCCTTGTAAGTCATCAAACCGATATTAGGTTTTTAATTATTTATTTTACTGAAATATCATACAATGTATGATAATGTAGGAACCTATACTGATTCAGGTTCCCAATATGAAGTTGATGACATGTTTGATTAATCAGAATAATCTTGGATTAACCAAATAGTTAATGTTGTTGATTATAATGCTATAACAGTTTCTAGATAGTTTAATGGCTTAGGAATGATCCATCCTTGTCGTTGATTACCCAAATATCATGAAATATCACAATTTAGTATTAGAATAGGTTTAATTACCATGTTTAACATACTAATCTGACTGTTATCATAAACATCAGATAATCATTCTAATGAGTATGTTAATAATTGTGATTAGTTTGAAACACATGGATTTAACCTTGCATTTCAAAGATTAATCCAACTAATCATCTACATTGTCATAATCAAATGGGTTAAACCATTATAATCATGGGTATGATTTCATGTAAACCGGGCATTACAACGGATCAAGACAAGGATTTAACCGTAAAAACATCGTGTTCTTCGTTTATAATCAATCCTAGCCATCATCTAGGCAATAATCAACAATCAACAATCCTAACTATCTCATTACGTTCAAAAACAAGATCTAATCAATCAAAATCAAACTAGAAGGTTAAAACGAACCGTTACCTGATCTGACGAAGTTCTGCGGTTAAAACAACGATCGGGACTTGAAAACACAATCCTTGGTGAGATTTATGACTTCTAATGGCCTTAGAATGGATTTAGAATAATGGAAACTGAGTTTTCTTCGCCTGGAGGTCAAGTAGGGTCGAGAATAAGTAAAAAATGTGACTTCCCAAGCAATCTGATCGTTTTTAAGAATTTTTGCCGACATAAGGTCCCGGGCGCACCGCCCCGGCTCGGCGTGTGGCCCGGGGCGTACCTCCCCACGGGATTTCTTCCAATTTTTGATTTTATCTTCATTTCGCGATTCCGGGCAATCCGTAACTCCGTTTCGTTCACGGTTTTCGCCCACGTTCACCATTTTTCGCATACTATCAACCTCTAATAATTACAATAGCTAAATCCACGTGGATTTCAAGCACAACCAAATGTGCTCACGTCATTAATGCCGAATTTTTCGTATGCAATTGTCACAGTCTCCTCCTGTTAGAGAAATTTCGTCCCGAAATTTAGTGAAGACTTACTTAATGACAATTGTTTATGAGAACAGATGCGGGTACCTTGCTTTCATCTGATCTTCTCGTTCCCATGTGTACTCTGGTCCACGTTGTGAGTTCCAACGAACTTTAACAATTGGTATTCGACTACGTTTCAATACTTTCACTTCACGATCCATTACCTCTATTGGTTCTTCACTGAACTGAAGTTTTTCATTAATTTGAATCTCTTCGAGAGGTACGATCAATGATTCGTCAGTTAAGCACTTTTTTAGATTTTATACGTGAAAGACATCGTGAATATTACTGAGTTCAAGAGGTAATTCAAGTCTGTAGGCTACTGATCCAATTCGTTCAAGAATTTTGAATGATCCTACAAATCTTGGTGCAAGCTTACCTCTTTTCCCAAATCTGAAAATGCCATTCCAAGGTGAAACTTTCAACATTACTCGATCACCTATTTGGAATTCTAGAGGTCTACGACGATTATCAGCATAACTCTTTTGACGATCGCGAGCAGCTCTAATTCGTTCCTGAATTAATGCGATCTTATCGATAGTTTCTTGAATGAATTCTGGGCATTTGATTTGACTCTCACCTACCTCCGACCGACAGATAGGTGATCTACACTTGCGTCCATAAAGTGCTTCGAATGGAGCGCATTGAATATTGGTATGGTAGCTGTTATTGTATGAAAATTCAACAAGTGGAAGATGAATATCCCAGCTACCTCCAAAATCAATCACACAGCTTCTGAGCATGTCTTCAAGAGTTTGATTTGTTCGTTCAGTCTGCCCGTCGGTTTGTGGATGATAAGCTGTGCTCATATTGATTTGTGTGCCCAGTGCATTCTGAAGAGTTTGCCAAAATCGTGACATAAATCGACTATCTTTGTCAGAAATAATAGAGATTGGTACTCTATGTCGAGATACAATCTCATTAACAAAGAGTTTAGCGAGTCGATCCATAGAATAATCCTCTCGGATGGGTAAGAAATGCGCAGATTTAGTAAGGCGATCAACGATAACCCATATAGAGTCATGATTACGTGATGTTCTGGGTAATTTAGTAATGAAATCCATAGAAATTTGCACATAGGAATCTCAGGTTGTTGTAATAACCCAGAAGGTTGTTGATGTTCAGCCTTAACTTTGAGACATGTTAAACATCGATCCACGTATTCAGCTATGTGTTTCTTCATTCAAGGCCACTAGTAAAAATCTTTAAGATCTTTATACATTTTATCAGCACCTGGATGAATAGAATACCTGGATTTGTGCGCCTCATCCAAGATGATTGTTCTAGTGTTACCAAATAAAGGAACCCAAATTCGGCTTTTGAAATACAGCACTCCATCAGTCTTGATTTCCAGTTGCTTGTCTAATCCCCTTAGTTCCTCGACAGGATAGTTCGTTGCTTGTAAAGCTTGTTGCTGAGCTTCTTTAATCTGAGGAATTAGACTGGTTCTAATAGTTATTCCTAACGCTTTCACACGTAAAGGTTTGACTTGTTCCTTGCGACTCAAGGCATCGGCTATGACATTCGCTTTACCTGGGTGGTAACGAATTTCACACTCATAGTCATTTAAGAGTTCTACCCACCGCCTCTGTCGCATGTTCAACATTTTCTGATCTAGAATGTGCTAGAGACTTTTGTGATCACTGTATATAATACACTTGGTTCCGTACAAATAGTGTCTCCAAATCTTGAGTGCAAACACCACTGCACCAAGTTCTAGATTATGAGTGGTATAGTTCTTCTCATATATTTTCAGTTGTCGAGAAACATAAGCAATTACCTTGTCATTCTGCATTAAAACACATCCAAGACCTTGACGAGAAGCATCACAGTACACTGTGAAATTATCGGTGCCTCCCGGTAATGTCAAGATAAGTGATTTTTTTTTGCTTGTCTAATCCCCTTAGTTCCTCGGCAGGATAGTTCGTTGCTTGTAAAGCTTGTTGCTGAGCTTACGCATTTATTATTACTCAGGTAAGTTTACTGCCCTTTTTAAACTATTTTACAAGCTTTCAAACTTGGGGGATAATACATGTTGTTGAGTCAAACTTTACTTGTATGAACATATTGTGTGTGTTGGTTTATTGGACAAACATTAAGTGTTGTATTGTAACAAAGTTTTCACACAGTATTACCGTTAATGTATTCAAAACGAGGTGAGTTTAGATAGTACTATTGGGCGTGACGAACCCCATGCGGCGCCAACTCTAACCGGATGTCAGGACAAGTGTAATCTCAACCCATCGTCCATGTCATTACGATAGGCATGGTGGAGGCTAGAGCAAACAAGTCTAGTTTCTGTAGAGACGCAACTGACACTTGGAGCCTAGGGCTCGGAACAAACATTTAATAAACATAATGGCGGGTGACAAACATTATATTACTTATTTATGGATATCAAAACCTTTGAACTCACCAACCAATGTGTGACACTTTTTCTTAACATGTATTCTCACGTAACTAGCTTGCACTCGGATTCAGGATGCACTTAAGGAACAAGCACATGAGTCACATGCATCATACCGAGTCTTTTGAACAAACAATGATATTTTATTTTGTTTAACAAACAATGTAGTGTCTGTCAGTTATTTCCTTTGCATCACGAACAACTTAATATTCCGCTGCTTAAACATTTGTTTTCACTTCTTTAGACTATTTATGATATTCCGCTGCATGTTTAACTAATCAGTTCGGTTAATGTTGTTACTTCAAACTTACTTTTCAAACCCATATAGAGTCGTTCTATATGACTAAGAGCTGTGATTTTGGCCACGTCACACCTAGCGGTCTGACACCGCAAGTGAGAATTTGGGGGTGTGACATAAAGAAAGCAAAAACACTTGCATGTGAAATCGCTAAGAACTTATTTTAATATGGGATAATATCATATATCCCCTTATTAAACATCCAAATTACATATATCCCCAATTTTAAACTAAAATTACAAATATCCCCATGTTCCAAAATTTCCCTTACTAAGGAGAAATATGTGAACTGTTTTTAGTTAGTTCATTAAGGATAAAATAGGAAAAACATATTTTTTTCTAATAAAATGGATAAATATGTAATATATTTGGTTTAGAAAGGAGAAATATGTAATTTAGCTTTATGATTGGGTAAATATGTAATAAAGAGTTTTAGCAAGGGGATATATGTAATTCACCATTTTAATATTTTATGATTGAATGATGAGAAAGTTATAACGTCTCAAACTTTTATTATATATTTGATAAGTTAATGGTGTCACCTAAAATTTATGTCATTTAAATACCTTTCATAGAGACCGACGATATTTTATATTTCATCTTATGAATAGTTTGTAAATAAATAAGGCTAATAACCTATGGTGGTTGTTTTATAACATTTATAAAGTAGAAGGGGTGTTTAGAATATTCTTACTCTATATATGTGTGTATATATAAAGAGGGTATTGTTCAAATAATAACTAACCCTTAAAGTGAATCTTTGTCTTTTTCTCCATACCATTTATTATAAAATGTATGATAATATCTTATTTTATGTAATTGTGCTAATTCACAAGTTTTTGAGATTTAAAACAAGTGTAGTTTGCGTTACACTGTAAATATTTATTTTATGTTTTTGAGGCTCTCAATATTAAATTTCGTAAAATATTCTCCGACCAACATAATTTAAACCAAAATTTCATTTCCTTGTCAGATTGTGATCCAAAATGTGTAGGGGTTATCTCACTTAGTCCTTTTGGACTAATGCTTGATTATTTGCTAGTGTTTGTAGGCTTGGTTGCGGATGTGATGGGGGGGGGGGGTACATGAAGGAGTAGGGCTGTCATAACGGGCCAGACACAAATCGTTAAGAAATAACACGTTAAGACACGAAATTTGTTGACACGAACACGACATGAAAAATTATCACGTATGTTTTTTCAAACATGAACACGACCCGTCAAAAATATATAAACACGAAATTAACCATTAATAAATCTGTTAACAATTGACTATAAACGACACATTAAAGAACATGTTAAAGAACTTGTTAAGAAACATGTTAAGGAACTACGATTAGAGAATTAGAAATTTTTAGAAGGTAATCAGTTATGCACCTATTTATTATATTATTTATTTTAAACAGGTCTTAAAGTGTCTTAACTGGTCTTAATGTGTCTTAAAGAGTTTTTACCTTTTTAGACACGAACATAAACAGGTCTTAACGTATTGACTTATTTTAGACACAAAATATGTTAAGGGTAAGCATGAAACATGTTAAAGTCGTGTTGAGTAGTGTTAACGTATCCGTGTCTGAAATTGTGAGCCCTATGAAGGATGAACTAAGCTGGTAATAAGAGGCTAATCTTTTGATAATCAAAACTTTTGTAAATCATTGTAAATGGTTTAAAGTGTATATGATGTCACACCCCACGTCGCGTGCGTAATTCATGGTGCTGTAGCGTATTGTTGTCATAACCAAGGTGTAAGAGTAAACCACAAGATTACTAAGATTTTATAATATTAAGATAAATTGTTTCAACAACACTTAATGAAAACAAGGAACAAGTAGCATTGTCATGACAAAACGATTAAAGATAATTGTTTGTTTCTAGGCCATCCTATATGAGCTTTAAGTCTTGACCTAGCTTCATTTGACATCACATGAAACATGTAGTGAGAAAATGTCAACAAACAAGTAATTGGTGAGAAACATAGGTTTTAGGATTTAAAAAATTTGAAGTAGCATATGTTGTACAATTCCAATTCAACTTCTTCACATAAGCACTTTAACAATACAAATACATGATCATGCAATCAAACCTATATGTAGAATATGTTGAGGCACAAACCCCCAATTTGCCCTTATGTTGAATGTTGAGTGGTTTTCTTCCTATGGCCATATAGTACTATTGTTTTGGTGTGCACGTTCAAGTTTATGATCACGTGTTAAATTTGACATCAAGTATTTTATTAATAAATGTGCATAAGTAAATCCGAATGATTAATACAATTGTAAATGAAAATGATGAATTGTGCATGACAACACCTACATGTACCACCCTCGTGATTTTAAAATTAAAAATTAAAGAGGCTATGAATCTCACATGTCTGATTGATGAATGTATTCTCGAATATTGTCTGATACAGACACTTACTCGACTCCTACAACATCATAAATTTCTTTGAGTTTGTGACTCAGTATAGTTTAGGTTATTATGTTTATGGTTTTTGTGTCTTTGTGTGTTTTAAATATTGGTTTTCTTTTGAAGTAATCATGTTTCTAACTTATTTTTAAAATATTTGTTATAATGCTTTAAAATAGTAAGTGTTGAGTTTCTAAGAAATTTTGGCATTATGATGACTTATTTTTGTAAATAACCATTTTCAACTCATCAAATTTAAACAATTAACATTTTATATTTTGCCTATGTATGTTTTAAAATCATACGTACAATATCATAGAAATATACATACAATCCATGCCACACCCCAACCGACGACAGAATGTGACGGGGCGTGATGTCGACTGTTCATTAGCTCATGGTGCTATTATAACGTTCCAATATTTAATGTTTCATTATTAAAAACACAAATTCAAACATTCATTAAAACATAACAAGCCATTTCAAGAATTGAATATCCAAACTATTACAATTGAAAACCTAATACATTGTTTACAGTTAACTAGGTCTACTAATACTTATCCTATGTCTCTACCTTAACATGTTACATATGTAAAATATATTTGTTCAAATATATGAATAGTTGGTGAATTACGTATACATTTTAATATATATATAGGGTAATGTTAATGTACAAAGTGCTAGTTTTGTAAAAAGTGTAAAATTCACAGTGCTATTACAAATAACAAAATGTTATTATAATATTTAACAGTTCCTTGTTAATAACAACACTTTGTTATTTATAATAACACTTTGGTTTTTACACTTTTTACAAAACTACCAATTTGTATTTGATCCTAATACGATATATATATATGGTTTAATGTGGAGTGCATGTTTATTTTCAAAGATTCCAAATCAATGGCTCGCATAGGGTTTAAGGGTTTTCTCTCTATGATCGGGTTTTCGAAGGATACAATTCCTATATATATATATATATGAATATGTTTAAAATTTGAATGCAAACAAAGTCCAAATGGATATGACCTAAAGCAAGTATAACTACAAGTTTAATATGTCTTTCTTTATCTCTTTCACCTTTACTAACTTAATGACATAAGTCATTAATGAAAGGCTAATAGTTTAGGCTCTTTCACCTTTGTAACTCAATAACAAAAGTTCTTGACAAAGGCTACTAGTACAATAATTGATTTTTGACTCTTTCACATTTTCATTATACAATAACCAATGTTATTGTGCAAAAGCTACTAGTTACATTGAATATCGGCTCTTTCACCTTTGCAATATATAATAATCTAAGTTATTAGTTACTAGATAGTACTTTACATGTCAGGTTAACACATAACATATAAACAAGTAGGCATACAATAGCGTTCAAGTCAAACAACTTAGACCAATAGTTTGAATCTATTTGATTTTGAATCTAGAATAACTTGATTGCGCAAAGGCATATGTAACAACCCAAAAGTACAAAATGTAAAAGGAGTATGAGTGAAACTTACTTGGATTGCTTAGCTAGTCCAAATGATAAATGATAGATAATGAAATCAAAGATAGTGATTCACCTAAAGTTCATAGGCATAATAGACTTAGTAATCCTTAGAGTTCAAGTGTTATGTCTTAGAAACTATAGCATACTAAGGAAGTCCTAAAGAGATTGTCTAGGTTTTGTAATGGTATAATTTGGAATAATTAAACAATTAATATTCTTATTGACTTTGTTAATAACACACATTGGTTTTACCCATTCCATCCATTTGTTTTTGTAATGGTATTATTTGGAATAATTATTTATCAAATAATTAATATTTTTATTGACACCATGTCATTCGAGGAGGCTATAGGACGACTAAAGGCCTTCGAAGAAATGAAAAAAAGACATGATGGGACAAACGAGAACCAAAATAAATTATTGTTTTCTCGGGAAAACAATCGAGGGAAACAAATTGGTGAAATAAGTAGGTATGGTGGTCATAATCACGGTTAAAATAACTGAATATGGGATAAACCTGATGTGGATAATCAGCAAGCTGATGAAGGTGATGATCAAGAAAATTCAAGGGGCAAGGATCGTGACTTTTGTGGCCAAGGAAAAGGTTTTGAATGTAGAAGAGGATATGTTTAGGGAAATTACAAAAGGAATTTGAGGTGTTATGAATGCGGGAGAGTGGGGAACTTTGCATATGAATGTCCCGATTTAAAGGAAAAGGAAGAAGTAGCTAACTTGGTCCAAGAAGATGATGAGCCAACATTGTTATGAAAAGGGAGGATCCATATCAATATTAGAGGGGATAATGTTGTGTGATATTTCATAGTTTAATTAAATTTAAGGACTAAAATTAAAATTATGGTAGAAAAGTCAAAAAAAGGTGGTCGGATATTTCATTCAAGATTTGCTAGACTTCTATAGATATTGAGTTGTATCTATCTATTTAGTTTCCTAATCAAAGATAACTTAGTTTGCAAGTATTGTTTAGTATAAATAGGGGATATATATTAAGGTTTTAAGTGTGGTGTTTTGAGATTAATAGTAACATGAATTTTAAGTTTTTTTTGTATTCTGCACTAGTTCATTATATTATGTTGTGTGCTTTGATCCAATTGCCAACAGTTTTGGTAGGAACTGAAGTATTGGGCAAAAAGAAAGAAATGTAGGCCTATGATGTTTCTCTTGTGTCTAAATCCCTATCAAAAATGTATACAACACAATAAATTATCTACGATGGAAACACGAAACAAATAAATGAAAACATGAAACAATTGCAAGATGAGATCAATGAACTCATTAAAAAAAGACAGGTTGTCGGGTGAAGAAAATGAAGATTGAGATGTTTGTTTGTTGTGATAATTTGATAGTTTGTATTACAATTGACAATATTATATAATTTGATGGTTTGTATTTATAATTAGTCGTCATTTTACATGTTTGTTATAATTAGTTGTCCAGTCCGGCCAAATTTTTTGAATAAATCTAGAAAAAGCAGTTCCTTTTTTTATTTTTAATCACAAATTAAAAAAAATAGAAAATGAGTTTTAGCTATGACATGCTAGGAAAAGTAAAGTTACAATATATTTATTTTTTATTTTTTGAATAAAATACTTTATTGAGGCAAAATTTTGCAACGACATGTCATCGCGAAAACTATTACCAGGCTTGACAAAGTCTACGACGATGAAGTTATTGTGCTACTACTTTGCCGACATGTTGTCGGTAAAGTCTATACCCACAATGTGTCGTTAGGATAAACCAAGGTATTATAGAAAAAAAATATTTTAGTGATCTTTTTAAAGATATATGCAATGGGAATTTCGCTACGATTATGAATACTAGAACATATACATGATAATCTGTATTAAAATGTAGATATAAAAACACACGACAACTATTGTGACTCCGACATAACTAACGTGTCATCGTAAACGTGTCCTTCTCACAAAAAAAGGTCATGCTTAGAGAAAACAAGCATCAGCACGTGATGTTGAAAATCATAAAACAAAAATAATTAAAAAGGTATTTGCATTCGCAAAATTTAACGTGAAAAAAAATATTACCATAAAATTGACAAATGAAATAGAGAAAACATTGTTTCACTATTATAGTATTATTATTTAATTACAATCGTTATTCTATTATAGCATTATTATTATTATTATTATTATTATTATTATTATTATTATTATTATTAATTATTAAGTAAAAGAGTAGAGAAGGAAAAAAAAGGTATAGAATAAAAGCGATTGTTAACTTAATGGAGAAACAAAGCAACAGGAAAGAAACTTCATTTCTTGGATCTCATAATTCCTCAATTCATGGCTTGTTAGCACCTTACTTCTTCCTCTACAATTTCAATAATTTCTGGATTGAAATACACAAACAGGTTTATATGTTTGAAAAAGACCTCTTAGACTCCACAATTATTAAGGGGCACAAGGACAAAGTAATTTCTGATGCATGTTAAACAAATCGTCAGATTGACTATCGAACAACAACCCATCAATCCTTTGCCGTGAGACAGACTTAACCCCTAAGGCATCACAACTTAGATGTTGTTTGTTTTTTAAGAGGTAAAATGTCTGCAGTCTACGGACCACATTTGCAGACATTTGTAGGAGAAGAGATGGACCAACTTAGATGGTGTTTGTTTTTTAATAAACTTTGTTTAGATTAAGAATCGAACCCACAACCCACCACTTCATTGCCTTGAACCTTAACCACTTAGGGGGTGTTTGTTTTTTGAAAAAACGTCTGCGAAGGTCTGCGAAACCTCTTATGTCTGCACCTCGCAGACCAAGGAAAGATGTAGGGTGTTTGTTTTCTCGCAGACGTTTCATTAAAAAACGTCTGCGAGACCTCTTCTTGGAGAAGACATGGACCAACATCTTCAAACATCTTCAAACCTCTTCTCAGTTTCTCACCCCCATCTCATTCTCACCGATCGCCCCTCATCTCCTGCTCACCACCGGCAGCCCCCCACCGCCGTCGCCTCCCACCGCCGGTCTCCTCCACAGCGGGCTCCCCCACCGCCGTCTCTCCACAGCCGGCTCCCCCACACCGTCGCCTCCCACCGCCATCGCCCCAACGGTTCGATCTAGGGTTCGCCCCTTTTCAGTCGCGAGTTCGCGACTCCCACCGCCGCCGCCGTCGCCCTCCACAGTCGAACCCTTCGCATCCCTTCGTCGCATCCCGTCGTCGTCGCCCTCCACAGTCGAACCCTAGAGCCGCGGTGGTGATGGTGACAGTCTCAATCGCATCCCGTCGTCGAACCCTTCGCATCCCTTCGTCGGATGAAACCCTAGAGACGCGGTGGTGATGGTGACAGCCTCATCGACGGTCGACGGTGGGTGGAGGGGGACGATCGGAGGTGATGGTGACAGTGGAACACGATCGGGCCGGAGGATCGGTGGCCGGAGGATCGGTGGCCGGTGGGGTTGGGGGACGGTGTGGTTGGGTTTTCTTATGAAGAGGTTTTTTGTTTGAAGATGTATTTGGAAAACAAACACCCCCAAAAGCTCTTCTTGCAGGGGTTTGGTCCACCTCTTCTGCAAAAGAAGTCTGCAGACGTGGTCCGCAGACTGCAGATGTTTTACCTCTTAAAAAACAAACACCACCTTAGACAACTTCACTTAATTGTTAAAAAAACCGGAAAATTTATCTGTATTATTCTTAATTAATTAATTAGTTAGATAGTTTAACTAATCACGCCTTTGATAATCTATTATTACTGATAGAACAAGGTTTGAAGAGCTCTTACGCGGAACGTCTTTCGCTCTCTCTTATTCAGTTCGAATCCTCTGTTATTTGATAAAGCTAAATTCGAGAATAGAATAAAGAATCGAATCATAGAGTTCAGATCTCTACCGAAAGAGAGAGGAGAACAAATCATTTAGATGCTGGACAGAGTGGAGACAAATAGGTAGCTAGACTTCCAAGTTGCGGCACGAAGTAACGGAGACTTTTCATTTAGATTTTTCAGATGCTGGAGTGAGTTCTTGAGAAAGAACAGAACTAGACTTCAAAGGAGAAGTCGGAGAAGATCAACCGAGAGTCCCCGGCTTTCCTATGCTCTTTATAAAATAGTTTTAGGGCCTTAAGAAAGGTAGACCGTTGGGGTAAGGAAAGGGTCAATGTACATTGATTTTTCATATATAGAGAGATTCCCGTGTATAGCTAGCCTTCTTCTTCTGCACATACTCTGCGTAGTATACCTATGGACGGTACATTTAATCAAACAAAACCTCTTGACTTGCTTGTTGGTTCGCGGTCTGCTTCTCTTTTGCAGACACTTGTTACAATTCTAGACCACATATATTTTGGTTTTCCTGCTTCTTTCTTCTATTTAATTATCTATATTTATTATTTTGTTAGTAAATTAGGAATTAAGTATAATGAATTATAATATGTATAATAATAAATATATAATGAATTAATTATATTTAAAATGAAATTAATTATGAAGTTTTTAAGTAAACTTATTTTTTTTATTTAACAACTTCGATTCAGTTCTTTAAATATAATCGAATTTAAATGATGTTTCTTAAAATATTTACAAGTAAAACAATAATGTTACTAATTGTTTTTTATAATTGCTTTTAAAATTTTTAAATATTTAAGATGATTTGATGATTTGAATGATGAAAATATATTCTATTGAAATATAAAAAGTAAGTAATTTTAAAAATCGAAGTTATATATATATATATATATTAATATAAATTTTAGTTAAAGTTAATTTAAGTGTGTTAAAAGGAGAATAAATATACTTTAATTAATTATTTATGAATTACATTACATAAATATATTAACACATTGTTGAAAAAAAATTTAAAATTAAAACATAATTTATAATTATTACATCAAATATTTTATACATATTTTGATAACTTTATGTATTAACAAATTATATTATATTTTATTCAACCTATGTAAAATATGAGTTTAGTAAAACTTTGCAATGTACATGCTTTTTAATTATATAATTTTTTGTTGATAGATAAATATATATAACATATTATTTTTTTCAACCTATGTAATGCACGTGATTTTAACATACTTGTATATATACTAGTGGGTTCCTCGCACGTTGCGGTGGGATTTTGCCACGATTTCAAACCCCAGAACACAGACATGATCATGTATATCAAAACGTATAATTAAAAAATGTCACATTGGTTATCAATCCGACGTAAAACCCTAAATTGTAGACGTTATAAACGTGTCTATGACATCATAACAAAAAAAGGTCATGCTTAGTCATAAAATTTAGCTTCAATAAACACAAAAATAAGACGAACCAATAAAAATGAAAAAAAATCATTATCACAATTATTTTTTAAATAAAATTACTCTTTTGTAAATCTCCTTTCAGAGCAAGGCGTAAGGTTTGCCTTTTCTCCCCCTCTTACCTCACTTAGAAATAGAAATTTTTAGGGTATACTTGTTTACTTTTCATATATAATAATTGTATAATAGTAAAAGTCAACATATAACTTGCCTTATAGAATGTCGTTCAACTAAAATTGTACAATTTTTTTTTGAGTCATACCACTCTACTAATATGAGCATTCGATCACGACGCTATATTGACGTAAAACCGAAATTGTAGCTATCATAAACGTGTTTGTGACACCATAGCAAAAAAATGTTATGCATAGTCGTAAAATTTAGCAACAATAAACATAAACATAAGACATACCAATAAAAAGGAAAAAAATCATTATTATAACTATTATTTAAATAATATTGCTCTTTCGAAGCAGTCTCTCTAACTTATTTCAGAATAGGCGCAAGATCTGCCTTCATTTCTCCCCTTAGACTTCACTCAAATGTAGTAATTTATTGGATATTCTTGTTTGTTTGTAAATAATATTAATTTTCATATTGTAACAATTGTATAATAGTAAAAACCGACCTAAAATTCACCTCATACAATGCTGCTCAACTAAAATTGTATCAAAAAAGTTTGAGCCATATCGTTCTGCTTATATGGGCATTTGATCACGACAACAATGATAACATCACGAATATCAAAACACATATAAAGAATTGACAGCAATGATTGTCAATTACTTCGCCATATTTTTTTAATTAATATTAATGTTATATAATTATTATTATTTAGTTATTATTATCATTTAATTATTATTATTAAAATATATGTATTGTCAGAAGTATTTTTTGACTAAAAATAAAAGATTGAGTCATACCGTCCTGTGATAATATCACGAATATTGAAACGTAGACCGAAAACCGGTCGTGAAGGTAGTTAATTCATTATAAAACAATAACTACTTTGGATTAATTATTTTTATATAATTAGTATAAATATTAGATAATAATTAATATTAATTAGTTTGTTATTGCGGGCTATTTTTATGATCTCACGACCTCGATCATTAATTATTATTAGGAAGTAAAAAACGTCCAAAAGACTCGAACACGGGTTTTTAAATTACTATTTTTGAGACATTTCATGTTAAAAACGTCATTTGTTTATAAAAATTATATTGTTTAAATCTATGTTCTATTGTTTCTTTTTCAAATTTGTTTTGAGAAAATTTTTTATAGAGAAAGAAAATTCTTAAAATAGTGATTTAATGTATTTCATGTTTTTAAGAAATTCTTTTTTTTTGGAAAACTTTTATATGTAAGAAATTTTTTTAAAGTATGTTTATTGATAAAAAAAGTGATTTTTAATTTATTTAAAAACTATATTTAATATTAAAAGTGAATAATACCATTAGTATTATAATTATTTAATAGAAGAGATAATTATAAACTATTTAATATGAAAGAAAATTAAATAAGCTAATAAAAATATGACATTTGGAAACATTGATCTGAAAATATGATAATGTCAAATAAGATTTTATTTTATTATAATAGTAAGATAAGATATGTAACAAGACCTATATTAAAGTTCGTATAGTAAGTTTTGTGAAGTCAAACTCTATAAACACAAACGAAGAAATTTTGTATAAATTTCCAAAAAATTTAACAAGCCCAATTCAAATTCGGTCCCCCCCCCCCCCCCCCCCCCTCATGACTTGTTTATTTATTGTAATTTGAATAACTGCAATATATTATAAGGCTATTAAAGGCCAAGTAGAGATTCTAGAGTCTCAGAAATTAAAATACGTCACAAGCCAGATTCCAGGAAGTTGTTGATCTTCATTATTTTCAAACTCAGTTGACATAAAAACGTGTTATAACTTTTCAAAACCCAATTAAAGTCATCTTCATTATCCAAACTCAACCACTAAAGATCTGAAGATGAGATTCTACACATGGTTGCTGCTTCTCTTTACAGCTTTCGTTCTGGGAAATGCGCGAAATTGTTCAAGAAATCAACATGTTGGAGGTGTTCTTGATCAAAGTTCTCACATTGGGAAAGAACAGAAGATAGCAATGGAGATTGCAGCCCAAGATTTTTGCAGGATTGGTAATGATATTTGTTCTTGCCCCAGTTTGATCCTCAAGGATTCCAAGGGTAACCCGTCTCAATCATATTATGAAGGTAGATTAGAACACCATATTATGAAAACATTTTTTTCTTTCTCTTTTTGGTGATGATGATGATGGATTCTTTGTGAAACAGTAATGGACCTGATGATCACGGGACAAGTTCAGGCAATTATTGGAACAATTAGTCCTCAAGAAGCCGCTCTGGTTTCTGAGTTTGATAAAGTCACCAAGAACATCCCAATCATTTCTCTAGCCCCGACAGCTACATCCTCATTTCCAGAATCAGCAACAATGCCATCTTTTGTTCAAATGAGTCACGATGTCAAAATCCACATGCAATGCATTGCAGCCATAGTTGGCCACTTCAGATGGCGAAAGGTGACGCCAATCTATGAAGATCACACCACATTTAGCTCCAGTCCTGGTCTCGTAACACTAGTCTCTGATGCGCTGCAAGTGGTTGATTCAATCGTTGAACATCCGTTAGTATTTCCTCCCTTGCATTCTCTATCAAACCCAAGCAGCTACATTGAAAAAGAGTTAATAAAGCTCAAGATGAAGGAAAATAGGGTGTTCATACTTCTTAAATCATCACCAGGTTCTTGTTTCCTGCTTTTTGAGAAAGCAAAGCAATTGGGTATGATGGAAAAGGGTTATGCATGGATCATTTCAGATGATATATCAAGCCATCTTGATTCAGTTGACCAATCTGTTATATTGAGCATGCAGGGTGTTATTGGATTCAAAACTAAGCTTGCGGACACCAGTGAGCGTTTTGAAAACTTCAAACTTCAGTTTCGAAAAAGATTTAGAAGAAAATACCCTGATGAAGAATATCTGAACCCGAGTATGCACGCTCTTCGCGCTTATGATGCAACTTCTGTTGCAATGAAGGCTATTCAAGTTTTAAAAGGGTCAAGTAACTCAACTTCATCTGAGAACTTGTTTAAAACCATCACACAAACTAAACTTAATGGCGTAAGCGGAGACATAAGCTTCAAAGATGGAAAACTAGCTCAACTTCCAACATTTCGCATTATCAATGTGATTGGCAGAAGCTATAGAGAGATTGACTTTTGGTCACCTGAGTTTGGGTTCTTCAATGATAACCTTGGAAGTAAAGAGGAGAACCTGAATTTGATCTATTGGCCTGGTGGGATCCAAAGGATCCCAACGGGTATGGCAATGAGAAATGAAGGGAGACCGTTGAAGATTGGTGTGCCAGCAAGAGGTGCATTCAAGCAATTTGTCAATGTTAGTTATGATCCAGACACTAATGAAACCCACGTGACTGGATTTTCGATAAAAGTGTTTGAAGCTGCCGCGAAGAAGCTCAACTATTCATTGTCATATGTCTTTATTCCTTACTACGGTTCGTATGATGACATAGTGGCTGATGTTCATAACAAGGTATACTATTTTTTTTTCTATACTGTAAACTTGAACAACTAATTACTACCTGAACATATAATATCAATAAAACTTGTGTTATTTCAGACCTTGGATGGGGGTGTTGGTGATACAGAAATAATGGCAGATCGGTACGAATATGTCGAGTTTTCACAGCCTTATTTGGACTCAGGACTAGTCATAGTGGTGCCTGTAAAACCAAATATCATGAAGGAAAGGTTCATCTTCTTTTATGCGTTCACAACAAAGTTGTGGATTATATTATTGGCAATGACGATAGGCACAGTGTCTGTTGTCTGGCTTAATGAACATGTTCACGGAAACGACGAATTTGTGGCCACTTCTACCTTTGAGTACGTTAGCAAGATGCTATGGTTTGCAGTCTCTGTTTTGTCATTGGCGCACAGTAAGTCCCCTTTCTTGAGTCAACAATTTCGTGTTTTACATGTATGTGTAAATTCACATGCATTTAAGATTTAGCACATGTGTACTTTTTCCTTTTTATACGTGCGTTAGCTACAAAAAAAGTGCTATACATATATAATAATAATATACAAAAAAGAAATAAAAACGATTTGAATTAATATTTATTGGACCAATCTTGACATAAACATAATAGTTAAAGGGTTATTAATTATTATGTATAAAAGAATTAGAATCGGTCAAAGCTAAAAGGATTAAGTTTTGATTTATCTAGTCTAGCTAAGAAGGGGTTTAGTAAGGCTAGGAACAAGGAGTGGATTAGCCAAAGGATGTCGGCTAAACCTCTTTAAATAGAGAGTTTTTTCTTTATTTTATGTATTCGAAGTTTTCTATCAATAAAGAGAAGAAATTCTTTATAGATTTGTGTGTGTTTGTTTTGATAAATCTGGTACCAATTTGCTTTAATTGGTATCAGAGCCTTGCTACGAAGGGACCGAGAGGGCTGATCAATCCAAATGAGAGGATCGATTACCAGATTTGAAGACAAACTAAGTCGATTCAATGGCGGACGCTGGAACTGCATTGGCCGTAGTCGAAAAATCCAGGAACCTCATGTTCCAATGCCCAATCCTATCGACGACCAACTATCCAATTTGGTCGCTTAGGATCAAGGCAATTTTTAAAGCGCACGGGCTGTGGGAGACGATCGAACCAGGAATCAATGTGGACCCAAAGAAAGATAACTCTGCAATTTCCTATTTGTATCAAGCACTTCCGGAAGACTTGATACTGAAGATCGCAAGCTGTGATACGGCTAGGGAAATCTGGAATTGTAACAAGACTCGCCATCTCGGGGTAGAAAGAGTCATGGAGGCACGCCTGCAATCTTTAAGAACTGAATTCGACTCAATCAGAATGAAGGAAAGTGAAACCGTGGATGATTATGTGGCAAAACTCTCAGGCATTGCCTCCAAATCGGCCACACTTGGGTCAGCCATTGAAGAATCAAGCCTGGTTAGAAAATTCTGACAAGTATGCCTGAAAACTTCCTAAACATGGTGGCAACAATTGAACAACTGGTAGACCTCAAGACAGTGCGGTTCCAAGAGGTTGTGGGACGCTTAAAGGCCTATGAAGAAAGATCCTACCCAAAATCAAAAGCATCTAGCAGCAGTCAAAGCCAACTGCTACTTTTATATGAAGACTGGGAGGCAAAGAAGAGGTCCGAGAGAGGTAGTGGCCAAGGCCGGGGCTCCAACAGTGATTCAAGGGGTCGAGGCCGAGGCCGTGGCCGGGGGAGACTGGGAGGCCGAGGGCGAGGTGTTGGCCGGGGACAAGGCACACCAAACGAAACTCGGAACCCCACACACTAAGGAAGGACAGGTCACAGCTGCAATGCTTTCGATGTGATGCAATGGGACACTTCCTAGCAGATTGCCCAATAAGGAACCAAGAAGAACTGAACCAAGCACAAGCCAATGCGGATAAACCTGCCTTACTAATGACTGTTGCATTTGAAGATCAAAAGGAGTTGATCTACCTCACTAAAGACAAAGTATATCCAACAACACACATGGCCAGGGACAAGGCACACCAAACGAAACTCAGAACCCCACACACCTAAGGAAGGACAGGTCACAGCTGCAATGCTTTCGATGTGATGCAATGGGACACTTCCTGGCAGATTGCCCAATAAGGAACCAAGAAGAACTGAACCTAACACAAGCCAATGCGGATACACTTGCCTTACTAATGACTGTTGCATTTGAAGTTCAAAAGGAGTTGATCTACCTCACTAAAGACAAAGTATATCCAACAGCACACATGGCTGGCCAAGACGAACAAAGCACGTGGTACCTGGACAACGGGGTGTCCAACCAATGACAGGGAACGAAGGACTCTTCTCCAAGCTTGACACAAAGGTAGGAGGAACTGTCAGGTTCGGTGAGGGTTCATGTGTTGACATTGAAGGAAGGGGATCGATACTACTGGAATGCAAGAATGGAGAGCATCGCCACCGAGGTGTACTAAATACCCAAGGGCGGATCTACATATGTGGGGGTGGGTTCACCGGAACCCACCACGTTTCGACAATTTAGTAGATTTTTTTTGTTTTCGAAAGCCCGAAAAGGTAAGGTGAACCATTGATATTTTAGAGGTGAATCCTTAATGCAATTTTCTCCAACAGTTTGCCAACTTGAATGGATTAAATGATCTTTCTAAGAGAATTCTCGATAATCAATGCATAAATTTCTATAGAATCGCGTTAAAATCGCTCTCCGAAATTAATATTTCTTCCCAAATTTCGTTTAGCTTTTGAAGCGTTGCCCTGAACCCCTCAAGGGGTGTTCCCTCCTTGACCCTTGTCTGAACCACCACTGAGGGCTTTACCCCTTAGACCCCCCGCCAGGGGCGCTGCCCCCTTGACTCCCTCTTGGTCCGGGCCTCAGAAATCTTAAACGAGCGTACACTTCGCACCTCTGAACTCTTTAATGACTATATTTTTTAATTATTGACTTAATTTATCGCACTGTTATCATGTGATAAACATTACAAGACTCGAACCGTCAAACCGGCCTGGAATTTTTTTTGTCCGGTTCTATCTAATTGAAATGTCTAAAACTAGTGAACCCACTGAAAAGTTTTCCTGGATCCGCCACTGTAAATACCATACTTGAAAAGCAATATAGTAAGCCTCGGGCAACTCGCGGAAGGAGGATGCAAAATCATGATGAAACAAGAGTACCTATGGATGTACGAATCGGATGGAAGACTGCTGATGAAGGTGCATCGATCAACAAATCGGCTGTACAAAATTAACCTAAAGATTGGGACACCGGTCTATTTGCACTCGAAAGTTGAGGACCTAGCCTGGACTTGGCAAGCTCGGCTGTGCCATGTCAACTTCGACACTATAAAACGCATCAGCACTAAGGAGTTGGTACTTGGAGTTCCGGTCATAAACCATCCTTCCCAAATGTGCGATGCATGCCTGGATGGAAAGCATATGAGACAAAGCTTTCCGGACAAAACCTAGTTTTGTTCACATGCACCATTGGACCAGGTATATGCAGACTTATGCGGCCCAATCGCACCACCAACACCAGTCGGAAATAGGTACATCCTTCTTCTTGTCGACGATCACAGTAAATATATGTGGGCCTTTATGCTAAAAAAAAAGATGAAGTCTTTGAACAATTCAAAAGCTTCAAAACTTTTGTGGAAAAATTATATAACAGGAAAATAAAAGTTCTTCCAACTGACTGAGGGGGGAGTTCACCTCCCGAGAGTTTTCTTTATTCTATGATCTGGAAGGAGTTGAAAGGCAGTTGACCGCGCCCTACACCCCTCAACAAAACGGGGTGGTTGAAAGGAGAAACCGCACGGTGATGAACACAACGAGAAGCATCTTAAAGGCCATGAAGATGCCCTAGTGCTTATGGGCAGAAGCTGTTCGAAACTCAGTTTATGTACTGAACAGGCTGCCAACAAAAGTCCTACACAACCAAACACCTTATGAAGCTTTGAAGGGAAGAAAGCCCAGAATGGATCACCTCCGGGTATTCGGGTGTATCGGCTATGTAAAGACACCCTCAGTCTACTTGAAGAAACTTGATGAAAGAAGTCAGCCGATGGTGCACTTGGGAATCGAACAAGGGTCAAAGGCATACCACATGTTGGATGTCAAAGAAGGAAAAATAATCATCAGCCATGATGTAAAATTTGATGAAAACAAGAACTGGAATTTGGAAGATGAAACAGACAACTCTAAGACACAAGAAACCGAGTTCACAATCCACACATCTCAAACCAAAACAGTGCCAGAAGAAGCTGCCAATAGACCTAGGCTAGTTGACCCAACTAACCTACAAAGCCCAGCCTTCACAACACCAAGCAACAGAAGTCAACCCAACCCATCAAATGTTGCCGATCAGGATCAAAGCTCTGATGATGAAGTTCAAAGTGAAGTGTCCAGCCCAATAGTTGGAGTCGAAGGCCGTGATCCAATGCTACCCAGGATACCCACGGACAGATTATAAGTCAGATCCTTCAATGACTGAAGAAGACACCTACGATGACACCCCACCACAGGGCTGGAAAAACCTTAATGATGTGTATGATGAGGCCCCACTCTAGAATGAAGTTTACAATCTACTTCTCACTGAAGGGGAACCACTAAATTTCAAAGAAGCAGCTGGAAACATTGAGTGGAAGAAGCAATGAAGAGTGAAATAGCCTCTATCGAAAGTAACAGAACCTGGGAACTTACTGATTTGCCACCTGGTCATCGTCCAATCGGCGTAAAGTGGGTGTTCAAAATCAAAAGAGATGCAAGCGGGGCCATTACGAAACACAAGGCACAGTTGGTCGATATAGGGTACATTCAGCAACATGGCATAGATTTCGATGAGGTCTTCGCACCAGTGGCCAGACTTGAGACCGTGAGACTGATTCTTGCTATAGCAGCACAATGGGGTTGGGAAGTTCACCATTTGGATGTAAAGTCAGCGTTTCTGCATGGAGAACTCAAAGAGGAAGTATTCGTGTCTCAACCAGAAGGTTTTACAGTGAAAGGGAAGGAAAGAAAAGTGTACAAGTTAACCAAAGCACTGTACGGGCTTAAGAAGGCTCCGAGAGCCTGGAACACAAAGTTGGACGGGGTCTTAAAAGAATATGGCTTTGAAAAATGCAAGGTGGAACAAGCTGTGTACACAAAACGAGCTCATGAAGGGTCACTTGTGATAGGCATCTATGTAGATGACCTGATTGTAACATGAGACAACTTGGGAGAAGATAATGGAATTTAAGAAGCAAATGGAAGAAAAGTTCGAGATGAGCAACTTAGGTTTGCTTTAATACTACCTTGGTATGGATGTAAATCAAAGTAGAGATGGGATAAGTGTGAAACAGACCATCTATGCTACAAAGGTTTTGAAACAAGCAAACATGTGGGAATGCAATCCCACCAAGTATCTAATGGAACCAGGGCTGAAGTTATCAAATATGGAAGGAGGAAACCAAGTTGATGCTACTAAATATAGAATGATTGTGGGTTGCCTCAGATACCTAACTCACACAAGACCGGATTTGTCCTACGCTGTTGGATATGTGAGCCGATACATGCAAGCTCCAAGAGTAGCTCATCAACAAGCTGTTAAACAAATCCTCAGATACATGAAAGGAAGTACTGATCTGGGAATTTACTATCGATTTAATGGTAACAACAAGCTGATTGGGTTCAGTGACAGCAGCTACTCGGTTGGTACGGATGATGGCAAAGGCACAACCGGCTTGGTTTTCTTCTTCAATGATGCACAGTTGCTTGGAACTCCCAGAAACAGACAACAGTGGCTCTATCCTCATGTGGAGCAGAATTCATGGCTGCAACATCTGCAGCATGTCAAGCCATTTGGATGAAGGGGCTGTTATCAGAAATAACAGGCAGAAAGGAGGAACAAGTGGTGATTAAAGTCGACAACAAGTCAGCCATAGCCTTAATGAAGAACCAAGTATTCCATGGGAGGAGCAAAGACATCAACACACGCTACCATTTTATACGGGAGTGTGTTGAGAATAACCAAATCAGAGTTGAACACATAAATGGAAACAATCAGAGAGCTGATATACTGACAAAAGCCCTGTCAAAAGTAAAGTTTGAGGAGATGCGAGAGCTGCTGGGAATGAAGAAGCTGGAGGGAAAATGAAGGAAGACTCAAAGTCAAGATTGGGGGTGATTGTTGGACCAATCTTGACATAAACATAATAGTTAAAGGGTTATTAATTATTATGTATAAAAGAATTAGAATTCGTCAAAGCTAAAAGGATTAAGTTTTGATTTATCTAGTCTAGCTAAGGAGTTTAGTAAGGCTAGGAACAAGGAGTGGATTAGTCAAAGAATGTCGGCTAAACCTCTTTAAACAGAGTTTTTTCTTTGTTTTATGTATTCGAAGTTTTCTATCAATAAAGAGAAGGAATTCTTTATAGATTTGTGTGTGTTTGTTTTGATAAATTTGGTACCAATTTGCTTTAATATTGACACTTTAAGACACGGTTAGCAAATGATACACACATGTTATCTCACTCTCTGTACAAAAGGATAACTTAATGTTGCAGGAGAACTGATCAATAACAACTTATCGCGGTTGGTTCTTGCTACATGGTTTTGCGTAAATGTGATTGTTGCTGCCTGTTTTACTGCTACACTCTCTTCAATTATTACAATTTCAAAGTTTCAACCGTCAATAAATCTTCAAAGTAATGATTTCATTGGCTGCAATCAGAATTCTTTCATCATTCATTACTTGGTGAATGTGTTGCATTATAAGCCAGAGATGATCAGACAGATTAGCTCGATTGAGGACTACGACATTGCATTCAAGAAGAAATCAATATCAGCAGCATACTTTGTGGCTCCACACGCGAATGTCTTCCTTGCAAAGTATTGTCATGGCTATCAAAAGATCGGTCACACCTATAAACTTGGGGGCTTTGGTTTTGTAAGATTCACATTTTCTTTAACAAACAAATGAAATTGTTCCTGGTTTGACATTATTCTTTTATTTTCGGATAATATATCAGATGTTTCGAAAGGGTTCCCCATTGGTGGATGATATTTCGAGTGTCGTTCTGAAGCTAACGCAAAGCGGAGAGGTGAACACTTTAGAGCGAAGCATGCTTGATTCGTTATCCAACTGTTTAACTGAAGATCAATCTAGAGATTCTGTAGGTCTAGACCCAGGGCTTTTCACTGGTTTATTTATGATCTCAGGTAGTATTTCTGCATTTGTGTTCTTCACTGCGTTGGCTCGTGTAGTTATCAATCATTGGGATACGATTCAGGCAAAGGTAGAACTCATTACAGCAAGATTAGGAGATTGGTGGACAACGTTACTCAGAATCATGTTCTTTCGTACATAGTTTCATAGTGATTATATATACTAGCAGCATTCTCATGTTGTATTATTCAGAAGTGATACGATGTAAAATCATAACATTTACTACTCTGTTTTGATAAAAAAATCTAATTATTTGTTATGATGGATCCAGTGTTAGAGAAATCGTTAATCGCTAGTCGGTCGGCGAGGTAGGGACTAGGGATTAATCGGATTGGAATTTTACATGTAATTTTCAAAATTATAGACATATATACAATTTTATTATATATAATTTTTTAAATACCTACAAATTTTAACCAACTAATTCATGATTTATAGGGTAATATATAACTTTCTTCAAATTTCTTCCCTTTTAAAAAGCCAAAAAGAATAAAAAAGCTCATAAATAATAATACTTTCAATATTTTTCCTTCTGAAAACCTAAAAAAATTTTAATACCTCATAAATAATAAAACAAATAAAACCCAACACACTCATTTAACCCAAGCCCATAAAAATTTCTTCCTTGTCTCCCGTTCTTCTTCGTCCCCTTCTTCGATCGTTCTCAGCTAGGGCACAGGCAAGCCGCAAGGGGCACATCCATGCCGTTCTTCTTCTCGCCACTATCATGTCTCACTAAATTGGAGTCAAATTTCGGTCGTATCCTCAGGTAAGTCGTTCGATTTTTGTTCTTGTTGGTTGAATTGAAGGATTTGACGGGAAATTGGTTCGAATCGCCGGAATTTGGTCGACATGTGGTCGATTAGGACCGCCAAGGTCACCGGAATTGTCAGAATCGCTTGATTCTAAGGTGGACCGATTTGTCCGATTTTCCCGACTAGAGCCGACTAGCTTCGTCGTTGACCGATTTTGACCGACTACCGATTTTTTGACCGACTAGATCAAAATTAATCGGTAGAGGTCCGACTAGCGACTTCTCACCGATTAATCGCCGAGTAATCGCGATTTTTACAACCATGGATGGATCCCTCCTCAGTTAGTTATGCACTTATTGGCCATGATTAGTCTACTATTGCTGCAAAACCTTTCCTTTTTTTTTTTTCTATTCATGTTCATGCTCAAAATATCTTTAGGAATTTATAAAATTTATGAGTGTGTGTATATTATTTCATGAACCATTTAAGTCATTACATCATACTGGTAAATGTAACCAGTGCTCTGTGGCGGGTTAACAGCAGGTTATACCAATTTGACAATTTTGTAAATATGACCTAAAAGAGTATAATGTAATTAAATTCAAATACTTTAAAAGAGAGAAAAACAAAATCATAAGTCCACCCAAAAAATATCACCTGCAATCTATTTGTCATCTCAGGGGCATCCTGTAATATTTTTATTCAATGTTAACTAGTAAAAGAATACCCTCTTTATCTCAAAATAATAAACCAATTTTTTTTTTAAAAGTTTAGCAAAGCATCTTGAACTACTTCCTGCAAATGCATATCATAAGCATCAAGCATTAACTGAACTAACCTTAAACTTACCAATTCTGTGAAAACAATAGCATTCACTGCTATAAGGTACCCTCATGATCAAACACCCTAAAATCAATATATGGAATTACTAATTAATCATAAATTAGCCCTAATTTTCAACATCTTATAGTTAATCAAGCCTAATTACAAATGAAATTAGATCATACATTATGCATTCATGTACTCCAGGCTCGACAAAGTCTACGACGATGAAGTTATTGTGGTGCTACTTCTGCCGACATGTTGTCGGTAAAGTCTATACCCACATCGTGTCATTAGGATAAACTAATGTATTACAGAAAACAAAACTGGTCATTTTTTAAAGATATATGCAACGGGAATTTCGCTACGATTACGAATATTAGAACAAATACATGATCATCTGTATTTAAATGTAGATATAAAAACACATGACTGCTATTGTGACTCCGACATAAACTAATGTATTACAGAAAACAAATCTAGCCAATTGCTTTTTTATGTAATTCAAGAAACCATATCCATGAGTTTTTACTCTCTGATTCAAGAACACCATACGCATCCGGAAAAATTGAATTGTTACCGTCAACACTAGTGGCAGCGACTAGTACCCCATTGAACTTTCCTTTTAGATGACAAGCATCAAGAGAAATGTAGGGACGACACCCATCAAGAAACCCCTTCAAGCAAAGACGTATGTGTATGTATCAATGTGTATACATTTTTGATAGCCAAAACAATATCTTTTCCTTGCGGAGTTCTTCACAAACCGAAAATAACCTCCATATTTTAACTTTATCTTATATTTGGACATTAATTGGACACTTGTAATATCATCTCCCATCTTCAACAATTAACCCTAAAAAGCAATTACATCAGAAGATTACTAACTGCAGGCATGCACTAGCATATTTAATTTTGAAAAATGACTAAGAAAAACCTGGTGTAACCCTATGCCTAGTGTAACATATGGCGCTGAATCAGGTATTAAGTTATGCAATGTATAATATTCACTCATTTTTACACCTATATACTATACTAATTAGAGACTCATCACCTGTTTATATTTTATGAAACTCAATAAATGTGCCTCCAAAACTAGGGTCTCGACCAACTTCACCAAAAAGGAACAAAGGATTAATCACAATATACCCAATGGGGTCCAACGTTTATCAAACTAAGAATTAACATACAAAGTATACTACAAAGACAAGTTCAAAGATCACCTTGTACATACATGTAAAAAATAAGAATATACCCAAGAAATCATCCTAATTCTTAAAACTATGAACAAACAACCAATATATACTATGGAAAAATGGTCACGTGAACGGCAAAGAAAAGAAAAAAAAAAGAAAGAAAAAGGGTGAATGGCTCATGTGAAATCCAATATCACGAAATGGAGATTTGGATCGAGTAAGGTACTACATCTTGTCCTACCTAGGAAAGGAACAATTTTAATGAATGGCATCACCATTCTTTCAGCTCCAATCAGCCACTATTATGGCAGCTTCATAAACAAAAACTGTCAGAAAGGACAGCCACCATCACCTACATGGGAGCTGCTAAGAATGACCAGCCATAATCCATCTACTTTTCCCTGGAATGGATCGGCAAAATAGGGGCAAAAGTGTGGAAATCCTAGGAGGTGAGCTTCCTTTCTTGCAGCAAAAAGGACATCACCTAGATTGAGCAATATTTACTAATCTTATCACGGTTACAAATTCCTTAAACCCCAACCGAATTCCTTTCTAATCTAACCAAGAGGATAACCTAGGAACAAGCTAAGTAACCAGCCCTTATCCTCTATAAATACCACCTTTGGCTAGCTTCCAGTCAACCCACACTACAATCCTCTAACACTACCCCTTCTCTTTCTCTTAATTCCAGCCGAGAGTTTCCCCAAGGATTCTCTTTAGAAACCCTTCATCAGCTTTCAAGCTGGTGACTCAGCCACGGTTTCGAACTCCTTCATCAGCTAGTAGCAGCTTGGTAATAGTTGATCATTCCGGATAGACGGGAAAGAAGATAGAAGCAGCTCCACCTCTTTCGGTCACCGCATTTCTCCGGTTCAGCCTCTCCAAAGCCATCGTAACCGTTGTTTGTCCTACCTTGCTGAACGCATGCAAGAATCTGCCCCAGGCCGTGATATTCCTTTGACAGCCTCAACTACCGGAACCAGCAACCTCGGCTGAAACACCACCCTTCGGCGGAAGGAAGCACCGGCACTCGACCAGACTTCAGCAGCGTTTAAGGACTCTAGCAAACCACCTCCAATCCTTGCTTGCTTCTTGTAAGTAATCGTAGTTACAACTCTAGTCACCATCTAAAGCTCTAACCGACTCACACCTTTAATTGTACACCAACAAGAAAATAAAATATCACTAAAAACCAACACAAACGCATAAGGTTTCGAACCAACCCTACCATCCTAAGTTATCAACGAGCTAGCAACTCCAAATTGAACCAAACCCTTCTGTTGATTTCTTGACTGTTACACTAGCTGGTCCAAACTTTTGAGCAAAAAAAAAAAAAATTCTGGTCCACCTTCCTATAAGAAGTTGTCCTCATATTTTACCCAACACCTTGCATGCTCACGTAAATTTCTTTTATAACCAAATGTATATAAGTTGAAATAAGTCACTAACCGACACAAGTTCTATCATAAACCGTTTTCTTTGTTAGCCACTTTACAAATTACAGGGAGTTATGTAAAAATTTAAATCATCAGTGCGTATGTACAACTCATGCGAAATATGTTAAAACTCAAATATATATATATATATATATATATATATATATATATATATATATATATATATATATATATATATATATATATATAGGGCATGGAATTTTTGATAACCCTCATCTTTTGTTACAACCCATTAACCATCATCCAATGGTTACTTTAAAAATGTAAGTGTATAGGATGGTGACACGTGTCAGATTCCTTTTCTTTTCTTTTTTTTTAATATAAAGGGCATTTAAGACATTTGTTATCTAAGTAAAGTTTACCCCATTTTTTTTAAACATTCATAACTTTTTTATACTATATTATTTATAAAAAAAAATTGCACCATTATACTCGTCTCATTTTTCTCTTTAATTTCGTTATAGTCTCGACTAGTTTTTTTTTTTATTTTTGATGTCATGTATTTACATCATTGTAACGAGCTTAAAGATAGCAAATTAATTAGAAATTTTTTTTAACAATGGTAAATTACAGTAATGTAACAAAAAATAAAGTAATGTAACACAAAATGAAGTAATTTACAATGACATAATTAACGGTGACGTGACACATTATTTTATTTTTTTTCTCTAACAATGATAATTAAAATGATAAATTACAGTGATGTAAATAGAACACATTATTTTGATTTTTTTCTCTCACAATAATAATTATAGTGATGTAATTTATCATTGTTTGAAAAAAATTTAAACTAATTTGTTGTCAATGTAAATTACATCACTGTAATATAAACCAAATTCACCGAAAAAAACCGAAACCGAATTTTACGTCAATGATAATTACAATGATAAATTACAGTGATGTAATAGAACACATTATTTTGATTTTTTTCTCTCACAATGATAATTATAGTGATGTAATTTATCATTGTTCGAAAAAAATTTAAACTAATTTGTTGTCAATGTAAATTACATCACTGTAATTTAAACCAAATTCACCGAAAAAAACCGAAACCGAATTTTACGTCAATGTAAATTACATCACGATAAATTACGTCAATGTAAATTACATCACTGTAATTTATCATTTTTAAAAAAATTTCAAATAAATTTGTTATATTTAACCTCGTTACAATGATGTAAATATAGGGCATTTAAAAAAAGTAAAAAAAATTAGTCGAGACTATAACGGAATTAAAGAGAAAAATGAGACGAATATAATGGTGCAATTTTTTTTAAAAAATAATATATTATAAAAAAATTATTAATGTTTAAAAAAGAGGGGGGAAACTTATAAGGGGTAAAATGACTATGATGCCCTTTTTAATATTTTAATGTAATGCTTATGTGTAAGTTTATGATTGGTTTAAATGGGTTATGTAGTTGTAGCAAAAAAAGAGGGTTATTTTTTATACCCTTCCCTATATATATATATATATATATATAGGGTAAAGATCCTATAATAACCCTCTCTTATTGCATAACCCGAAATAACCCTGCAAGATGAACCCGAATCTTTGTTTTTTTTTTTCAAAATCTTAGTTTTACATGTACAAAAATATGTTCTTTTATGTGTTTGAGCAAATTCTTTTTCGTTTGTGATCCTACATCAATGTAATTTGCCTTACAGCACTGTAATATTTATATATACATATATATATATATACACATATATATATATACATATATATATATATATATAGGAATTGAATCCAATGAAAACCCAACCTTAGAGAGAAAACCCTTAAACCCTATGTGAGCAACTTATTTGGAATCTTGAAAATAAATATGTGGTCCACATAAACCACATTAAAAATGATTTGTTTATTCAAAATCTAATTTTTTATTCAAGTTTAATTTGTACCACATATTTATTTTCAAGATTCCAAATGAGTGGCTCACATAGAGTTTAAGGGTTTTCTTTTAAGGTTAGGTTTTCATAGGATTCAATCCTATATATATATATATATATATATATATATATATATATATATATATATATAGTTAAAAAGCGTTATGCCGAAACCTCTCGAACGGGTTAGCTAGTCTCACGGGGAGGGGCTGAATAACAAATACAACAAGAATTGCATGTTAAATGACCAACATATGCATGGTCTGAGTAAATAAAGCTATTAGAAGAACCATAAAGAAACATGTAACAAGGCTGTTATTAATATTACATAAAAGTGGTTATTGTCATAAAAGAAGTAACAAGATATTTCTGTGGACAAAACTACATAACTGAACAGTTTAAACTCACCCTTATGAAAAGAAATAAACAAACAAACATGACCTGGTAAGTCAGAATTACTCTACCTAAAGGTAAGCTACATGCCAAAATTAGAACTAACCAACCATATTAATACAAGATTTATGGATAGACCATTGACCCCTATCGACCTACTATATTGTAGGGCCAGAATAGGGACACTCATAAGTTTCAGAATCAAGAAATCACTCACAACACTACTACGGTGAGTTTTCGTAGCCCCTTTTTATGCTATTTTAACTTTTGGGTGTTATGCATGTTACAAGAATTATTTATACAAGAATTTGCACATGGTTATGATGTTGATACATACGACAAGAATTTATCACTTAAATGATCCTACTCTCTACACAACCATTTAACTCACATTGTTGAGCCGATGGATTAATCTAAGTTAGTACTAGCGGGGTTTGACAAACCTCCATTCATGGGTTGGTCGCACCAACCACTAATTCATGATTTATGAATGGTATATTTCCAACAAGATTTAATGTTTTGTGATAAGACATTAACAAGAAAGGGTGTACAAGAAGTCAATAGGTATGGTTGTGGACTTATGCAAATTGCTCCAGATCTTGTGCTTATTTATGAACAATACATACTTCACTATTTTTATCGAGTCGTAAACCTACAAACTCACCAAAAATTTTGTTGACCCTTTTTGATTTAACATGCATTTCAGGAAATTAGAAGCTAAGCAAGTAGCAGAAGAAGTAAGAAAGTCTTTTGGATACAGCTGAAGATTTATTTATAACACCTAGACGAAATTAGGCTTTATGATTTTGAATCTTCAGTCTTGTATAACTATTACTTATTTTTGTGGACATGATTTAGTATGCTATGACATGTTTAGAATCCTCTTTTATGCAATGTGCTCAAGATATACAGTTTCGTTACATCCTTGCAATTCCGCCGTTGGCTAGGGTGTGACACCTAGACCATGAATGAGAGTTTTTAAACAAAAGAAATAAAAACTACAAAATGCAAGCAGACATGCACCAATATGCAATTTAATATAAAAATTAAGCTTTTAAAGAAAAGAAATAAAAAATTTACCACTTCAAATTACTCCAAAATTTGTAATTTGGTCCACGGCATTACGCACCTCCCGAAATCTATATTGGTGCACCACCCGGAAATAAATATTGGTGCACCGCCTAGATGGAGCAACCGCGTATGGAAGACAAAGACGGAGCAGTAGGTATTACGTATGAGTATTACAGAGCAGTAGGTTTTACGTATGAGGATTTTTGGGATTCAAAGGGTTATAGACAAAAGGGTATTTTTGTCCCATTGCGTAGAAATTTTAAAATTGGGTATATATGTAATTATAATTTTCAGTTGGGTATATATGTAATTGGAGATCTAAAGAGGGGGATATATGTAATTCTACTTACTATTATTATTATTAAGTAAAAGAGTAGAAAAGGAAAAAAAAGGTATAGAATAAAAGAGATTGTTAACTTAATGGAGAAACATAGCAACACGAAAGAAACTTCATTTCTTGGATCTCTTAATTCCTCAATATATGGCTTATTAGCAGCTTACTTCTTCCTTTATAATTTCAATAATTTCTGGATTGAAATACACAAACGGGTTTATATGTTTGAAAAAGACCTCTTAGACTCCACAATGATAAAGGGGCGCAAGGACCAAGTAATTTCTTATGCGTGTTAAACAACGGGACCTGTTAGGGAGACGCCAGCCTGGTTCAAAATACACCATCCATACGACTCGTATGAGCTTATACGGGTCGTATGGATATTTTATTTCCAACAAAAACCGATACATCAAATCACAGTTCTGACACGCCCACATACGGCCCGTATGAGCCTATTAAAATATGATTTCATACTCTATCACGTGATACACTCACGATAGCACTAATGTTATTCTGAGGGGTTTCCTATTAAACTGCATCAATAGTCCTTTGTTTCATTTATTTAAATTTGAATAACCTACAATACAAACAAGTGGGATGTCTACATTAAAAAAGTTGTCATATCCAATATTACCCATTGTTTATTATTTGTTATTATCCGTGCGTATAGTACTATATAAATATATATATTAGAAATGCTATTTTCCATAAAAACAAAAGTTTATAACTATATGGGTCGTATAGGTTCATACGGCCAGTATGTATTTTTAATCGTCTGACAAATCTAACACCCATACGACTCGTATGAGACTAGGTGGTGTTAACTGATCCATAGGAGGTGTCCAAATATCGCGTCCCTAAACAAATCATCAGATGACTATCGAATAGACAACCCATCAATCATTTGCCGTGAGACTTAACCACTATGGCAACGCCACTTAATTGTTTATATTTGAAACTTTTACCTATAAACTAGTAAAGACAATAAACTTTGTTTAGATTAAGAGTCAAAACCACGACCCACCACTTCATTGACGTGAACCTTAACCACTTTGTCAACTTCACTTCATTGTTAAATACTGGAAAATTTATCTATATTATTCTTAATTAAATAGTTTAACAAATCATCGCCTTTGATGATCTATTATTACTGATAGGACAAGGGTTGAAGAGCTCTTACGCGGAAAGTCTTTCGCTCTCTCTTATTCAGTTCGAATCCTCAGTTATTTGATAAAGCTAAATTCGAGAATAGAATAAAGAATCGAATCATAGAGTTCAGATCTCTACCGAAAGGGAGAGGAGAATAAATCAAGATCGACTGACTTACAGGAAAGAAGTGAAACTCGACTGCTTGGACATAGTGGGATGAATCTATTGCCAAAGGTGGAGACATATAGGTAGCTAGACTTCCAGGTTGCGGCACGAAGTAGCGAAGACTTTTCATTTAGATTTCAGACACTGGAGTGAGTTCTTGAGAAAGAACATAACTAGACTTCAAAGGAGAAGTCAGAAGAAGATCAACCGTGTGACAATTCACAATTTCCAGGTTAGAATCATAACTTGAAAATAAATAAAATGAGTGTAAGCGAAATTACGAAACGGGGCTCCGATTTCAAGATACACAAAGTCGAATATAACGTTAAATAAGAGATCATACATTTTTAACTCTTCAGGTCTTGAAATTATAATGGTCGGAAAGAGCTTGAAAAATCGTGAATGTGGGCGAAAATGGCGCGTAAAACGGAGTTCGTATGCTCAAGTTATCGCAAAAACAAGAAACGAGTCAGATTGCGCCCGAACGCGCCACGTGGCGCCACGTGTCAAAACGTAGCACACATGCAAGATATTCCATCCG
Organism: Mikania micrantha; assembly: GCA_009363875.1. NCBI lineage: Eukaryota > Viridiplantae > Streptophyta > Magnoliopsida > Asterales > Asteraceae > Mikania > Mikania micrantha. The sequence continues at coordinate 11,330 of SZYD01001044.1, read as the reverse complement.
CGCGCACCACCCCATGCCAAACTCCGAGGCTAGGCTATGCGCCCCGGACACATGGCACGCATGCAACATGCCACTTCCAGGCACAAAGCCCCGAGCCAAACGCTGGGGCTAGGCTATGCGCCCCAGACCAGAATTCGTGCCTATAAATACCAGAAGTCATATTTCAATTTTTTTCGAGAATTTTCACCTTCTAACTCTCAAATCTCGACCCTACACCTCCAAATACCCATATTTAACCCCTTCAATCATCTATTTTCGATGCGAGATACTACCGAGCTTTTGCGAGGTAAAAATCTCGTATAATTTTAATCTGTTATGATGCTTGTTTAGATCTTATTATTATTATTATTATTATTATTGTATAATAAGATTATGATTAATTGTTTGGTTTTAATTGAAAATACGTCAAGGTTCTGCCCGACTAATTGTTGGAAAACAAACAATTATAAGCAAAGATTCTGCCCAATTGTTTTCAGGAAACTTAAGAAATATAAGTCGAGGTTCTGCCCGACTTAAAACCTGAAAACCTCACTTTTATAAACAGAGACTCTGTCCAAAATAAGTATACGAAACCTCGGTTTTATAAGCCGTTATAATGTCTGATTATAAACAACCATATTAATTTGATTAATCTGGGAATGTCCTAATTAATCTAACGGGTTACATTTGTCACACGTTATGCTATATTAAGTTAAGGAAATTGATTAAACGTTTGAGATAAGATTAAGGACTTGAGTTGTAAGATCCTTGACATTGAACGTCAAGGAAAGTTCTGAGAGTCAGATTAAGCTTAAGTAACTCATAGAACTCTAATGATATACATGTTTAGAGTTCAAGAACTAGTGATACGAACGTTGTGCATTGTTATTGATTTATATCAACTGAGGTGAGTTCACGACCCCTTTTCTGTATTTTGACTTTTGAAACTCGGGGAATGAGAAAACATAAATACTCATTTGAGATTTTCTGATTTTTGTGGAACTCTGAAACGCTTTTGATTTATTTGTGAAACATGAAACCTGATTAGATCAGGTGGAACTCTGAAACACTTTTGATACATTTGTGAAACATGAAACCTGATTAGATCAGGTGGAACTCTGAAACGCTTTCGATGCATTTTGTGAAACATGAAACCTGATTGAATAAGGTGGAACTCTGAAACACTTTTGAAACATTTTGTGAAACATGAAAACGAAGGCGTTGTAAAACATTTGGTTGAAACACGTGACAGTGGGGCGAAACATATGACCAAGCTTATCATTATTTCACGGGTTACACATTTGTCGCTAAGTCCCCTATTCTGTAACCTTTAACCGTTGGGGGGCGTGGTTATTGATAATAGATTCTATTTGTGATTGACAATCCTCGCTCGTGGTTCATAGCTAAATAATGTCTTGCGACAAGGACATTGGGAAGGGGCAAACACTGAACTCGTTAGCTCGGTTAGGGGAGCCTAGGAGTTATAATTGGACAGTTGGTCAGGGAACTAATACACAACATTGTTGGAAGGAACAATGTTCGCATTGGATACCAATGTTTTACACCCAGTTTGGGACATAAATATTATTTAACTCTTTTTATGCAAACATTTGATTCGTTTGGGATACATTACATAAATTTTTGAGAAATAAACTTGTGAACTCACAACGAAATGCTGATTGTTTAAAATCATGTTTTCTCAGATGCATAACGATATAAGGGTGGAGCTGGGAGCTTAATCTTTGGAGACATATAGTAGAGTCTATGAGAGATAGACTCAACAATGTGATATATAGCATACTATATATGTGTAATAACATTATATATATGTGTGAAACTCAGATAAACTGTTATTACATTATGCTTGTGGCTAAAGTAGTTATAATATTACTCGGTAATATGGAAACATATGTGTCTTTCGTTGTAAACAATGACTGTGAAACCTTGAAAGTCACACGGTACGCTTCCGCAACGACAAGGGTGTGACAAACCGAGAGTCCCTGGCTTTCCTATGCTCTTTATAAAGTAGTTTGAGGGCCTTAAGAAAGGTAGACCGTCAGGGTAAGGAATGGGTCTATGTACATTGATTTTTCATATATAGAGAGAGATTCCCGTGTATAGCTAGCCTTCTTCTTCTTCTTCTTCTTCTTCAGCACATACTCTGCGTAGTATACCTATGGACGGTACATTTAATCAAACAAAACCTCTCCACTTGCTTGTTGGTTCGCGGTCTTCTTCTTTTTTGTGGACACTTGTCACAATTCTAGATCACATATATTGTGGTTTTCCTACTTCTTTCTCCTATTTAACTATCTATTTTATAATTTTGTTAGGAATTAGGAATTATGAATAATGAATTATAATATGTATAATAATAAATATATAATGAATTAATTATATTTAAAATGAAATTAATTATGAACTTTTTAAGTAAACTTATTTTTTTTATTTAACAACTTCGATTTAGTTCTTTAAATATAATCGAATTCAAATGATATTTCTTAAAGTATTTACAAATAAAACAATAATGTTACTAATTGTTTTTTTTATAATTTCTTTTAAAAATTTTTAAACATTTAATATGATTGGATGATTTGAATGATAAAAATATATTATATTAAAATATAAAAAGTAAGTATTTTTAAAAATCCAAGTAATATATATATATATATATATATATATATATTAGTTAAAATTAATTTAAGTATGTTAAAAGGAGAATAAATATACTTTAATTAAATTATTTACGAATTACATTACATAAAAAGATTAACACATTGTTGAAAAAAATTTAAAATTAAAACATAATTTATAATTATTACATCAAATATTTTAAACATATTTTGATGACTTTATGCATTAAAAAATTATATTATATTTTGTTCAACCTATGTAAAACATGAGTTTAGTAAGACTTTGCAATGCACATGCTTTTTAATTACACAAATTTTTGTTAACATATTATTTTTTCAACCTATATAATACACATGATTTTAACCTAGTTGTATATATACTAGTGGGTTCCTCACGCGTTGCGGCGGGATTTTGCCATGATTTCAAATGCCTATACATGATCATGTATATCAAAACGTATAATTAAAAACATGTCACAGTGGTTGTCAATCCGACTTAAAACCCTAAATTGTAGATGTCATAAACGTCTCTATGTCATCATCACATAAAAATGTCATGCTTAGTCATAAAATTTAACATTAATAAACACGAAAATAAGACGAATCAATAAAAATGAAAAAAATATTATTACAATTAATTTTTAAATAATATTACTCTTTGTAACAGTCTCTCTATCTTATTTCAGAGCAGGCATAAAGTTTGCCTTTATCTCTCCTCTCTTACCTCACTCAAAAATAGAAATTTTCTGGTTACACTCGTTTACTTTTCATATATAATAGTAGTATAATAGTAAAAGGCGACATATAACTTGCCTCATAGAATATCATTCAACTAAAATTGTATAATTTTTTTTTTGAGTCATACCATTCTACTAATATGAGCATTCGATCACAATGCACTATTGACGTAAAACCGAAATTGTAGCTATCATAAACGTGTTTGTGACACCATAACAAAAAAATGTTATGCTTAGTCGTAAAATTTAGCAACAATAAACATAAACATAAGAAATACCAATAAAAATGTAACATTTGGAATTTATGTAGTACAAAAATCATTAATAAAAAATTCAAAGTTTTATTTTTATTACGAATCATTAAATATACATATATATACATAATAACAAGAAGAATATATTTACATATGAATATAATGATAATACAAATAAACAACAATAGTAATAACACTTTTATATTATAAAGAAGTTCTAATAAAATATAAATATATCAATAAGTATACAAATAAATAAGGGAATAATAATAATAATAATAACAATAATTAGTATGTTAAAACTTTATAAAGAATGTAAAAAAATAAGATTTTAATATGTATAGATTTTTTTAAAATGAGGAGGACTAAAACTGCCAAATCTATAACTGATGTTATAAAGAAAAACATGGAGGGACTGGTTGTGTAAATCTCTCAAAGTGATTATCTCTTTCACCCATTTATCGATATCCATTTCGACCCATCATGACCCACGTCTCGATTTCAGGAATAAAACCAACAAATCTTATTACTTTTTCAACAACCGAACATCATGGATTGATAACAAACACCAAATCATCAGAAAAGTCAAAAACCAATTCAAAATTCGTTCCTAAATGCTCGTACACGATCGGTTAGCATGAAATCTATATAACCAATCGTAAAAATCAAATTAAATTCACCCACACACACATCTAAACCCGACGAAGCTTTCTGAGCAATCGAAACACATCCAGGAACTCTTGTAATCATGAAATCAAGCTTACAAGTTTCGTACTTCGTCCTCTCGGTCTATCACTCGAAAACCATCAAATCGTTAACAAAGGTGAGTGTTCTACACACCCTTGTACTCGTTTTTCATTAAGTAACAAAAGCCTATAATTAGGGATTCGATCTTTGCTGGAATCGAACGAATTTGGGGGTTAAAGAGCTAGGGTTTCAGTTTGGTTTAAGCAAAAATGGGGACACAATGGAATATTATGTTAAATTAATTTAAAACGAGAATCTACCGCGGCCAAGTGCCTAGATCAGCCGGTTAACATGCAAGTGTTCGATGGTGATGGTCGTGAGTTCGAGACTCGGCTGGGCCGGGTTTTTGGGCTGTCAACCATTTTTTTTATATCTTTTTAATTACTTATCATTTTTAAAATCTGATTTCACCTAAATTTTTATAAACTTAAAAACTATTAATTTTATATAAAAAATATATATATTATTTATTTTATTTAATTAATTTATTTAATTATTAATTTCTTTAATTAGATACATAAAAAGTTATATTTAGTTTATGTATTATTTCTTCATTTATTTATTTATTTCTTAAATGTATTATTATTATTATTAGTGATATTATAATTATTGCCATCTTATTATTACTAGGATTACTATAGTCGTTATTATTATAAGTATAACTATTTTAATTAATAATATTATTATTATAAATTATTATCTTAATATAGTTAATATTAGTATTAACTATTATTACCATTATTAAAGGTATTAATATTATTATTACTAATATTATTAATAGTATTAATGTTAATATGACCATTATTATCTTTATTTTTATGATTATAGTTATTAACAAAATTATTATTATTACTATTATTATTATTATTAATACAAATATTATTTGTATTATTAATAAAGTATCATCATCAACATCATCATTATTATTATTATTATTATTATTAATATGGTTATTATTATTAATATTGATAGTATTAATAATAGTATTATTATTATCAAAATTTTTCAACATTTATAAATATTTTAAACTTTAAACAATAAAACGACTTGTGAACAATTCTTATAAAATGATACTTATGAATTTGGTTATAAACATATGGAACACAAATACATTATAGAAATTCCATGCAAAATTATAATTACTTTAGTTATGTGCGATTGAATTATAGGTTAAATTAGAACATGTTGGATACAATTTGGAATACATATTTATCATTTATTAGCAACGACTAGCTCATCAAATCAAGGTGAGTCTTCATAGCCCTTTTTTTATGCTTTTATTATTTGGGGTGAAACATGTTATCAAATCTTCTAAATTATTTATGTGAAACAAGTTTATGACATTATACATATTGAACATTAGTTAACATTTAGCATTGATCACCCCTAGTGACGATGATAGATCTATTGACCTGCCATTCCATTGTGTTTGAGTTACCCTTCGGGGAAGCCCGTAGTGATAGTTACTAGTTCAAGCATTGCGATGCTTACCGTGGTCAAACATTATTCTGTTAACATTAGTTGATCTGCTTTATTTACTAATTCAATATTTTATGTTCATATTGCTTGGTTACACATACTACTTATAACATTTATAAACATTTATTCAACTATTTTGGTGTGTGTGCTTTTAAACCTGTGAAGCTCACCAACTTTATAGTTGACCTTTTTATTTAAACATGTTTCAGGTGGAAACGCTACATAGGCATGCTAAGAGAGTTGATTTAGTTTTATTATTATGTTTAACATTTAATTGTTTGATTTAATATTTCCTTTTATGATGTATTAGATGTTTGAAGTTATTTGAATGTTATGATTGAATTTATGATAATGAATTGTTTGAATTAATTTCAATAAACACCCTGTACTTTTGAACAATCTACACTTTGTGTACGCTCCGATGATTCCGCCATTGGTCGGGGTGTTACACATTGGTATCAGAGCCTGGGTTATAAAGATTTAGGTTAATTAGAAATAAATGACCTAGATTATAACCATAGGATGTTTTAGTTGTACTCTATAGTTGCCATGTTAGGCTATGAATTTTATTTGAACTCTTTAGTTGCCATGCTAGGCCATGAACTGTAATTTGAACCTTATAGTTTCCATGATTGGTCAAATTTGATTATATGACTACTTTGTGCTACTTGACTTGTTAATTGATAGGTCAATCATTTGAACCTAGTTTAGGATGTTTGACATGCACACACTAGACTTTAGGGTTCTGAACTTCTTGACCCCTTTCTTACGTCTTGCAAGAGGATCGTCATTACGAAGACTGCTCTTAGACTTACAAGTCTAATTAAATCTTTGACTCTCGTCAATAGTATTTAGGTTCACATTAATGAGTAGGAAAAACATACAATCTGGAAGGGAGAATACCTGTACTTTGGGGAGTTCTGTCTAGGAAAGTATTTCGTATAAATCCAAATCAACCGATGGACCTGTTATACTTTCCTGGGAACCCTTGGAGTGAGTATGAACCTATAGGCTAAAGTATGTCTTTCTGAAAGTTAATTTGGTTGGGAATGCAATCTGTGTATTGATCTGTGCTTGAACTCTCATTTGAACTATCAATTTCTTATTTTTGAACTCTTTGAGTTATGATCCTTTTCATTTTAAACTCTTGTAGAATCATGCCTCCTCTTCGCAATGTTGCTAACAACGCCAACGCCAACAATGCCAACAACACGAATGCTAACAACAATGGCAATGACACCACCAATACCGAAAATGTCAACAACACAAACACCACAAATGCCAACACCACCAATGCCAACACCACCAATACCGATAACACCAACACCAACAATGCTAATAACAACACCAACCTCAATAACCCCATCATACACGAATTGGCTGCTGTCATTACTCAGCAAATGGCCACAGTCCTACCTGGCCTTGTGACCCAGCTTAATCAAGCCAATGGGGTTCAAAACAACAACAGGAATGGTGAGGGTGCAAACCAAACTTGCACTTTCAAGCATTTCAACACTTGCCACCCTGCCAAGTTCCTTGGATCTGAAGGGGACACTAGACTGCTTCAGTGGTTCGAAAGCATGGAGAGTACCTTCCTCCATTCAAACTGCCCTGAGAACCTTAAGGTTCGTTATGCCACCAGTGTCTTTCAGAAAAGGGCACTCACTTGGTGGAATACCGAGAAACGAACTAGGGGTGTTGAGACTGCAATGGCCTTAACTTGGGATGACCTCAAACACCTAATGACAGAAGAATTTTGTCCTCTCAACGAAATGAGGAAACTTGAGTCGGAATTTTGGGATCTTAAACAGGATAGTGGGGGAAATCTAGCTTACACGAACCGTTACCACGAACTTGGTCTGTTGGTGCCACACATGGTCACCCCACTTTCTCGTGCTATTGAGAAATATATTAGTGGCCTACCCATGCAAATCCAAGATGCATGTTATGGGAGGAAACCAGCTACAGTGGAAGATGCAATCCGATTGGCTGCTACCCTAACTGACAACCATGTTAGGGCGGGTACTCTAACTAGAAAGGGAGCCAAGAAAGTGGAAGCCAAGTCCACCACTGATGAACCTTCTAAGTAGGTTAAATCTGAATCTTCTAATGCCTCAAAGTCCATTAACCGTAAGAGGAAGGCTAAAACTTTTACGGTAGTAACCACTGCTATCCCTGCAGCACCTATCAACCAACAAGCCCCACCAAACCCAAACAATAGAACCTATGTGGGGGTTCAACCTTTGTGCCCTACTTGTAGATACCATCATGCATCAAACCGACAATGCAGGGTATACACTATATGTGGGAAATACGGTCATTTTGCAAATTACTGTCAGAATGGACAAAACTTGAAGCAAGGTCAACCAGCTCCACCAGTTAACCAACAACCAGCTGCACCGGTTCCCGCAATAACCAATGGAAGGGCCTTCTATGAATGTGGCGACCCCAATCATCTTAGAAACAAATGCCCAAGGCTTGTGGGAAACGAACAAAGGGTTACAAGGGCATGTACTTTCCAGCTTAATACACAAACTGCCCAAGCTAACCAAGACGTGGTGAACGGTACATTCTTGATTAATGACTGCTATGCTTCTGTGTTATTTGATTCTGGTGCTGATAGGAGTTTTGTGTCTAGTCAATTTGAGCCTTTACTTGGTAGAAAACGAACTAGATTAGACAAACCTTATAATGTGGAAGTGGCTGACGGTAACACGATAGACATTGATACTATTATATTAGGATGTACGATGAACCTTATAAATCACATTTTCCCTATCAATCTTATACCCATGCCTCTTGGATGCGTTGATGTTATAATAGGTATGGATTGGTTCGCCACTCATCGAGCCAAGATTGTTTGCTTCGAGAAGTTCATACGTATTCCACTACCGTTGGGTGAAACTTTGAGAATCTTTGGAGAGACGCCTAGTAGCGGTCTTAAACTCATGTCGTGCACGAAAGCTCATAAGTATTTACGTAAGAAGTATGTAGACTTTCTAGCCCATGTTGTGGAGAAGAAAGACAAAGGCAAAAGCATTCAAGAGATTCCGATCATTCGCGACTATCCTGAAGTATTTCCCGACGATCTCCCGGGAATTCCACCCGTACGACAAGTCGAGTTTCGAATCGATTTAGTACCCAGTGCTAATCCAATTGCAAAGTCTCCCTATCGTCTTGCACCTTCTGAAATGCAAGAACTTGCTAGTCAACTCCAAGAGTTATCCGATAAGGTTTTCATTCGTCCAAGTCATTCACCTTGGGGTGCACCGGTCCTTTTCATTAAAAAGAAGGACGGGTCATTCCGAATGTGTATTGACAATCGCGAGCTCAACAAACTCACCATCAAGAACCGGTAACCATTGCCTCGAATCGATGATTTATTCGATCAACTTCAAGGATCGGTTTGGTTTTCAAAGATTGACCTTCGCTCCAGTTATCATCAACTTCGTGTTCATGAAGATGACATCCCAAAGACTGCTTTTCGAACTAAATATGGTCACTACGAGTTTGTGGTTATGCATTTTGGGTTAACCAATGCACCTGCGGTTTTCATGGATCTTATGAACCGAGTGTGTAGACTGTATTTGGACAAATTTGTGATCGTATTCATCGATGATATCTTGATCTACTCCAAAAGCAAATCCGAACATGAACAACACCTTAAATTGGTTTTGGAACTCTTAAGAAAAGAACAATTGTATGCAAATTCTCTAAATGTGAATTTTGGCTTAAGAAAGTTCAATTCTTAGGACACATTTTTCAATCAAAAGGGTGTTCATGTAGATCCGGCGAAGATTGAAGCCGTTAAGAATTGGAGTACACCAAAGACTCCAACCGAGATTCGTTCTTTTCTCGGTCTTGCCGGTTACTATCGATGTTTTTATCACCAATTTCTCAAACATTGCTGTTCCACTCACCGCCTTGACTCATAAGGACAAGCCTTATGAATGGGGGCCAAACAAGAAGAGCCTTCCCAAATGCTAAAGCAAAGCTTTGTGATGCTCCTATCTTGACTCTTCCTGATGGAAACGATGACTTCGTGGTTTTTGTGATACGTCTAATCAAGACTCGGCTGTTGTCACACCCCCACCTCTCGTCACCTCGTGTATGATGTCACTGAAACGATTGTGGAAGCATAGTGGTGATGTCTCTGAGGTGAGGTGTGACTTACTTGATCCGATATCACAAGCACACAGATTAACTTAAAGTAAATACATTAGAAGGTTCATCATTAACATCCACATTACAGTCTACAACTAAGTTTATTTAATTACAAAATGTAACATCAGTGCCGGAAACATCACCGGAACAGTGATCTGAACAGTAATGTGAACAGTGAATCAGGTATATTACAGTTATCATCCATATATCATTATCATTTTATGCTATCGTAACACAATTTCAGATTCAATTTAGAAAAACAAGTTCAGAACTAGGGTTCATCAGTCAGAAAATTTACTGGCATCACAGAACCATTATGTGATTATGTGTTAGGATTCTATTATGTATAAACGTATGTGAGGCTTTACAGAACAAAACAACACGGATGTCGTTACCTGAATGATAAACCGACAGAGTATTCGTATGGGTGACGATCTGTACGAATAAATCTGGAAGTTTAATGTTCTGAATGATATCCGATAATTAGAAAACAAGATTGAAAGTATAGTTATCGTCGTGTTCGTACGGGTGACGATTCGAACGAATACGCGCGACGACAGTACGATTTGATTTTAAACAGTAAATTAATTGTGTTTGAAAATTTAAATAAATAAAAGAAAATTTTATTATTTATTAGGAATCACAACTTAAAATAATTTTTTTGTAAGTTCTATTTTTAAACCGGATCGTTTCGTTCGAAAACGGCGAGAAAAACCGACGTTTTTACGCGAAATCACTCGAAACCGAACAACAATAATTGAAAAAATAAAACATTTTAATGTTTTACAGTTTTGAAACTCATCAAAAATAATAATAAGCTATCTTTATTTAAAACTGTAAAAACCGCGCGTTATGTTCCGGAAATGTAACGAATACGCGAACCCACACGAAACGAACGAACCCGAACTCACTCAGGGTAATACCCTTAATGAGTTCAACCAACTCATTTTCTCATCTTTCATCTCCCTCTAAAAACCTAAATCCGGATTCAATCCCCCACCACCATTCTTGAACTTCAAATCACCATATCTCCTTCAAATCTCAACGAAATCAAGGGGTTCTTGAGCCTAAACGAAGATCTTGAGCCCCTCTACTTGAAAGTACAAGGATCCGACCTAGAAAATTCAGAATCGAAGGTAATCTGAGCTTTAAAGTACGATTTTTAAGGGTTTTCTAAACCCTAGTTCGACCCACCTTCTAAAATCCGGTTTTTAAGCCACTGCCGACCTTAGAACTCACACAGAAACACCTTAGTAAGTTGTAGGAGCAAACCCTACTCAGCTCCTTAGTCGACTAACTTAGAAATAGGGGCTGCAAACCACCGAGTCACGACCGGC